>JAULKK010288844.1:0-13551 GCA_032355705.1 Rubia peregrina
CCGAATAGGGAAGAAAATGGGAAAAACTAATTTGATTTATTTTTTGACAAGGGCAAAATGGTCTTTTCAATAAAATCTAATCATAAAATGGTTGGCTGAAAAGTCAGCGGAGTCAAGGGTTATTTTGGCATTTTCTGAGATTGCAGGGGTCTATTAGCACTTTCAACCTAAAGTCATAGTCATTTTAGCACTTTACCCTAAAATAAACCTCAACATATAAATAGTTATAATTCAAGCTTAAAATATATAAAACTGAGGTTTTCAATAATTTCTCAAACCATTAGTTGGTCTAATAACTTCCTCTATATGTTATTATAAAAGAACATATTAAATTTGCAAAAAGAAATAGATTAGATAAAGTCTCATATTAGACCAACCAACTGTAAGACGAGTGACCCGGCAAACCTCTTCTCCTTTGTGGGTTTAAAACACTATCATTATTTTCCCTCAGTGCCTTTTTAAAAAAGTACCCAAAGCTACGGGGACTTTAACGCAATTAGAAAATAATAATACTCTCCCTCCCTTGTGTCTCTCCGTTCTTTTTCTGAAATACTCAATGAAACCCCTGATTTCTCCATCTCTAGTCCATGTCCGCCGCCGCGCCTCAACTCCCAACACCACGAGTCAATCTCGCGACACCGGGAATCTGTCACTAAATCCACGACTCCGCGGGTGACCCTGCCATTGAACATAAATTTGAGTAGCCTCCTCTGTCGGGGACTTCATCTTCAAGTGCCCCTAGCTGCGATCTCAGAGAAAATACCGGTTAGTAAATAATTTTGTGGTTGTCATGGTGTTAGTTTGAGTAGTGGTGATTTTGTGGTTGTGGTGCTGGTTTTGCACAAGGAATTGGTGCTGCCATAGGTTTTTGGTTTCAAGGTTCTTCTAAAGTAATTTGTGGGATTATGTATCATTATTTCGTTGGTTGTTTTAACTCACCTTGTATGTTGCAGCATATATCTTGCATCACATTTTGCTATTTCAAGAATTTTCCCCATAATGCCAACTGTTAAGCTTATGACACTTCATTTTCATTTTACTATATCCTTATTTTTGCAAATGACAAAATGTATTAGTTCATGTTGTTTATCTTTTTCTTCAGAATCATTATATGATATGGTTCAATAGTGAAAATATTAACTACTTGTAATTTAGTGGAGTGTACTTGATTTCACCATCCGGAATTTATATTTAACTTCCATAGAATGGATATGTTGAATAGTCAATTCATCCATTTAGCGCAAGTTGTGGGACTTGATTGTTATTGTGGTTGTTAAAGGGGCTTATGAATATTATTTTTAAGCAATGGAACTAATTTTGGGAATTATTTCCTATTCTTCGGTACGGCTGATTTGCTCATTCACTACAAAAAGGCCATACTTCTTGCCCTCTTGGATGCCGAGATGATCAGGAATTCTTAGATATTCAAACTGTGGGAGACTATTCGTGCCTATTTGTAATATTCTTTATAGTGTTGCAATACTAACTTTTATCTTTGTTAAAGTTTATGTGCTTTGGAGTTACTAAATTATAATAGATGTGATGATTTCTTTTGGTTTCTCATGATTTTATTGGCACTTTGAATTGGTGTTTGATTGCAAGTTGGAAATTTTGATTGTAGCCTAGATTCAAATGAACTATCAAAGGAGGAACTGTAATCGAAGGTGGTTTCACTTTCATCATTTTTATTTAAAAAAATTGGAAAATTGATCCACAAGACATCGGTAGGACTTCCTATGCAGTTTCGAATGACTTGGTGTCGTATCTGGTTACAGATCCAATTTCGGTCAAAACTTATTTTTGCAGTTTTTCTTGAAAATAACTGAAGTAAAAAAATCAACTTTTTTTAACTTCTGTTGCGAACCGAAGTCAAATGATGACTTTTTTACTGTGCCTCTTTTTTACTTCGGCTATTTTTTGGTTCGAAATCAAAGTTAAAAGTGTTGAAGAACAAAAGATAAAAGTCAATTTTGTATTAGTGAAAGTAACATTAAATAAATGATGTAACTGCATTAGCACATGAAATAACATGTTTGAACTTTGTAAGATGATTCATCAATATTTAGAATTCAATTACATGCATTTTTAAGAATATTTTTATGCTTTAAAATTTACCGTAGCCAAAGAAGTAACAAGTTAAATACACGATTTAACTCAATAAATGCATGATGTATTATGATACCGCTGAAAGTTGATTAGTTGGATTTTTTCAAAATATTTTGGTATTGTGCCTCTCTGTACATATTAATCAATGACTAAATAACTGTTTATGTAAAAGGAACTAAACTGTAAAACACGTGAACTAATTAAAACAATAGTTGATGTAATGAGTTACTGAAAGGGTATGTATTTGCAAGACCAAATTTTGACACCAATACGAGCAATCTATCAAAAGTTGATGTCACAGATTGCTTCAAAGGTTTGAGATAATAAAAAACACTATCATATTTTCATGATTTATATCGAAAATAGTCAAATGCACTGGGATTTAGGGTGCGATCTTCAACACAGAGAGGTAAAAAAGAAGGAACCATCATAGACAAGTAATTTGTCTTCTCGTGTCAAGGAAACACAAAAGTGAAGAATAAATCACTCGACATTCCTTCCACCAACAATATCATTGAAGAGGGCTTTGAGATGAAAAGAATAAAAGCAAGGGAAAGTGTGGTTACGAGAACAAGATGCAAATTTGGAATTCGGGTTAAATTCATCAATGAAGCCTATGAAGTTTTGCATCATGTGACCTCTCACAGTCTTCCTTTCCCTCGAGTTGAATGGCCATATTAGCAAAGAAGTGAAAGGATAATTACACCGGAAAAGAGAAAGCTATAGAAGGAATGAAAGGTGCAGATTAAAGCCTAGCCATGGATTCAAGTTTATGGATTTTGAAACTGGTGGTATTCAGAATCTAGGATACACGATTAAAGATCATATAAACTATGTGAATAGGTTGCGCTTGAAAGTGATTGAGGGAGGGGATGATCAACAAGTAATTGAAATACTGTTACAAAAGAGTACCAAAGAGGAAGATTTTTTTTCCAGAGTTAAATTGGATGATAAGATAATGGTATGCTAATAATATTATTTTGGAGGGACTCAATGATGAATGAAGAATACTCCCTCTACGGCTTTCTAATGGTATTTTAAACAACATACATGTATGGTTTAGATTTCATAAAATGCAGTTATACGCATGAAGTAACGACATTAACACATAAAACACTATGATATACACACAATGTAACTTCATGAACACATGAAATAACATGATATTATTCTTCTGGATAATTCGGCAATGTCTAGAATTTGGATGTATGCATTTGGTTAAGAAAAATTGGTATTTTTAAATTTGTTGAAATGTATAGAGTAATTTTATAAACATGTGATATAACATCATGAAAACATGAATTAAAGTGATATAATTTTGTTTGATAATTCTCCAAGGTCTAGAATTTTCCTATACGTATTTTGTTGAGAAAAATTAGATGTTTTTAAATTTGCTGAAACGTATGAAGTAACATATTAAATGAGTGGTAAAATTGCATTAACACATGAAGTAACAACATATAACTTTGTTAAGTGATTCGTTGGACCAACATGACCAACAAATAAAACTTGATTTGTGATCTAATAGTCGGAATGAACAACCACGACAATATAGTGATGTTTGGATGTGCTTTCATTGCCGACGAGAAAGTTTCAACTTTCGAATGAATTCTCGATGTTTTGAGAAAATCAATGGGTGGTAAAAAGCCACTACAAGAGGCAATACTTATTACCTTGGTTCTACGGGACTTTTTACCTCAGTTTTTAGTCTCAGAAAAACCGAGGTAAATACTGATGTTGTCAAAAGTACATTCTTTTAACTTGGTTTAGAACCGAGGTAAAAAGTATTTTTACCTTGGGCTTTTACCGACGTTGAAAGGTTGTTGGACCGATGCCGGTCCTAGAAGAAGGCTGACGATTAGAGACAATAGCTACGACATCAAATAGAATGACATCGGTATTCGTAAGGTGTGACATCGTTGATAACTAGAAGGAGGATGAGGGGATTGGAATAGCGGCGACATTGGGGATAAATGACAGCACTTCGGAGATAATGGTAAGCAACATCTCATGCTCTACGTTGTGTGCCTTTTGACGTGGAAGGCTAAAAAAATACAAAGTCATTTTGTTTAGCTGACGTTGCAAAAAAAATCCACCGCTTTATGCAACGTCAGTATGGTTTCGCACCTATAACCAGTTCGTACGACCATGCGGATTAGTCATGGAGACATCGATTCTCGTACAATATTATAACATTTATTATTTTATTATAAAAGCTATCATTGTCGATAGCTGTTACATGTTATTTAATGTTCCATAACTCACGCAATGGTTAAACATCATACATAATTCAATTGTTATGCAGTTAATGTTGAAAAGAATTAGAATGCAATGAAGAACCAATACTATAAAATATATTACAAATACACGTTAGAATATATTAAAATATATGATGTTGATATGAAATTGTAACATTAATAGTATTGAACCTCCATAGTCTATGTTGCACGCTGAAAGTCCATCAATAACTCTCTTTGTCCCATTTTGACCAATACACATGAATTTTTTTTATGTTACCATTGGAAATTCCATAAATTATGCACACATAGTATAGTCATACGCAGTCGCATGTCAAATTGGAATCAGTGCCTGATCTACTTAGAAGCGACATCACATGAAGGGTCGATTAAAATAACAAAGTCCAACATGGAAGCAACGTTGGGCATACAAAGATATTTCAATAATGTCAAAGCCTATGCGATGTTGGTCAACATTTGGTACCATGTCGTATGGGATGATTATATGAGAGCGCGTAGGACATTCAACCTGTGTTCATACGAAGCTAAGGTTATTATCCATAATCAGCCATAATCCCAACCATTTTTCTCACACCTTATAAAAATTACATTATCTTGGAAACATGAACAATGTACACTATATAACATGTAACACAATCATCATACTTAACAAAAAATATTCAATAATCGACCAATGAGAAAAAAAACATATGGAAGGTATATGGTAACAAAGATGGAAAATGAACATGGAATGGTTGTAAAAGCACCTCAATTAATTTGAACCCGGGGAGGCTCCATCCTCAGATACTTGTTGATGTTTGAGAGAAGAAATTTGATTGAGTTTTTTAGGGGTTGTATTGGTCTAAATGAAAAGGATAGCGTAGGATTGAGTTTGGAGGAAGAGTGTTTGTGATAGGAAATGAGTATTGTTACTGATTTTTATTGACATGATAAAGGGATGGGGGGATTTGAATTCAATTTTTTGGGTTAAAATTTTGGTTCAAACGGGAAAATTCAAACCGATGTCATGAAATGGTCGCTCTTGGGTTTGTTTGATGTGACACATTTGTGATGTAACACATTTGTGATGTCGTACATAGGGGTAACACTCTAGTTTTTAAAAAGCGTAGTACAATTCTCCCTGTTAAGATTTCGGCCCCTTTCGACGACCCGTTCATGCTTAAATCGGAACAACATTGTTTTGAAAATGTGCATAACAAATTGTTATCTCCAGTTTTACATTTCAACTTCTCCCACTTTCGTAGAGGGACCGAATTGAAGAAACAAAAAAGTACACCGGTTGTCCCAAATCCGAGTACCATCGTCCTAAAAAGAAATTTTGGCATCCATAGTCAAACTTATACTAACAGGGGGTAGTAAAGAAACTGGTCCTATCCCACATATACTTCCACAAGGTCTTACTTATCAGTAATCCACTACAATTTACTCTAGACCATGTACTAGCTCTTTCAAAAATTTGTTGCCTGAAATTATATTATCTTTTTATTTCATCAAAACCCAAGAATATGAAATTTCATGTGATGCTATGTGGTGGAAATTAGCGTTCTCATAACGCTTATCGTAAGGGTATTAATGGATTACTACCAAAAATGACTGATGATTACCCTATTCTATCCGTGCATGACCAAATCGGAACATTGTGGTCGTGACTTGGTGAATCATATAAGTGTATCTCGAATTTTGAGTTTCGAGTTCTCTACCTTTGTTGGAGGGACCTAAGTGCAAAATTTCAAAAGCACATCGGCAGTCCCAAAAATAGATTCCAATCGTCCCGGAAGGGACCTTTGTCATCCCCAGTCAAACTTATAATCCCCGAAAGTGATTAAGAAACTGGCATAATCCCACGAAGACTTCCACAACATCTTCAGATTAACCCTCGAATATAATCTACAAATTCATTTAGACCACGTAGTAACAATTTAAGAAACTGATGGACGGAATTTAATTATCTTTTTAATTCACATAAAAGCAAGAATTTGTAATTTCTAGTGATCTAGGAGGTGAAATTTATCGATGTAATTAAAAATACTCTTAGTAAGAGTGTTAATGGAATACTCATAAAATATTGAGGGTCGAATACCACGGTTCGGAGATGCCTAATCGGGAAAACATGATTGCGACAATGTGATTTAGATAATTGTGTATCTCCAATTTTACATTTCCTCCTCTCCCACCTTTTCGGAAGGACCGAGTGTAAACACTGTAAAGTTCACCGTTTATGCAAAAATATATTACGATCGAACCGGAAATTAATAAAGTTCATGGACAGTTATAAATTTCACCTATTAGCTCCTAAAAAACTATTAACGGTTGTGAAGGTCAATTACGTTCATTTTAGTCAAACGAGGGACCAGTTACAAAACTAATGGGTTGAAAAGGTGAGACTCACGTTTAGGAAAATCGATGTCGCTCATACGTCGATAAAATGTTGACATAATATATTAACCTGCCACGTCGCACATGCCAAGGCAGAATTCACACGGGTCAATTAAATTCACTTTGATCAAACAAAAGGCCAATGCTATGATAGTGGGATGAATTGTTGAGGCAACATTTAGATTATCTGACATCGCTCCTATGATGGCCAAGTGTTGGTATGGTTGACATCCACACGATGTTGCACCTGATGTGGTGAAATTCACAACAATTCGTAACGAATATATATATGGAGCCACCTCACACATCACTTCAAACATTCAACTTTTTCTCAAATTTCAATAGTCCCTCAACCCGTTATCTCAAAGGTATGGTGTCTACATTCTCTATATTACTTTCATTTTCGTATTTTTTCCTCAAATTTGATATGTATATGGTGTATAAATGTGTTACTTTTTTGTTTTAATATTCCTATAGATTAGTGTTCCGACTTGTAGGAATTTAGAATCTATGTTTTCACCTATCAACTGGCTATATTTTAGTTTGTTTAGAACCTTTTTTACTCTATTTTTCTGCTGTTGAGAATGAGTATGTTAGGTTTGAATGTGATGTCGGAAGTCCTTCGATCCTCTATCGCTTGGAGCGATAGTCTAGCAACATCGCTCATTCATAATTTCCTCTAACAATGCTTGAATGATATGTTTACTTGGTTAACCAATCAGTTTTACCGATGGGTGAGCGACGTTGCTTAGACATGTCGACCATGCCCTAAATTTGAATATGATGTGTCGGCAATGTCACAGATACATGTCGGCAAATCCGACTAAAAGGACTAATTAAACCAATTTACATTGAACTGTATTCTTTCTATCACAATATTTATCAATCGTGACAGTTGAATTTAAGGAATCATGGCTAACAATGCTGGATCGAGTAGTTGTGCCCCTATTGAGGTTAGGTATTTGCTTTTTAGATTTCAATTTTTTTATTTGATTACTTATTTTCTAATTTGAGTTTTTACAATTTCATCCGTAGCCATTCGGATGAGGACCGTCAGCCGTAGACTACATACGGGGATGTCATTTCACACTTTGTTTGCACCCTTACCCAGACAAACTTTGGTTAAATTATGATTTTTATAAGTCCTCCATGTTACACATGTATTCTATTTACAATGAACTTTTCCTATAAATTACTTTCATATGTACTAAATATGGTTTTTATGTTTATAATTTAGTACGTCCTAGACCAAATTATAGAGCTTCTACAGCCATACAAGTGGCCTATTGTGCTGCGGTGCAATGGAAGGGAGTTTGACAATCACTACTTGGGAACATGAGGCTCAAAACCCTGACCCCAAAGGGGTTTAGCAAGTTTCTCGGTGAAGAGGAACTCTAGGTTGGGGACCCGGTATACTTCGAGCAACTGAATGGTGTTGGGCCCATAATTTTTAATGTTATTGTTCTTCATGGAAGATTTCACTAACTTTTGAACATTTTTATGAAATATTTACTTGAATTTGGAACAACATTTATTTATATGAATTCAATATTCTTTTTATATTCTATTTGTTGAATTTTATTTTAAAGTTATTGAATCCTTCATATGTAACCCAACATATGACAAATGAATAATGAATAATTCTGAGTGATCTTGAACTCCCTCTTCCTCCTGCATTTCAGAGAACATAAATTATAAAAATATACACTGTATGCAAAGTAACCTGAAACAATAATAATGATGGTGAGTCATTTCAATAATAAAATTAGAATTAAACACCAGCCCCACATACATTCTAAAATCCCGTGAACACACACCTCGGGTTAGAAAGCTTTATGACAAACTCGCTTACATTAAACGGCAGGGCCCCTACAGTGCAGGCACTAATTTTCACCCCATCATAAGCCATCATCCTGTAACTCAAAGCAAGGCTTTGTAATTATCTTCCAGTTATTTCATAATCTTTTTGTTCACTTTCTTTTATCTCACCTCTGGAGTGATTAATACATGCATACATGCAGCGCTCACCAAACCCAAGATAACATCACCATATATTGAACAATATGAGTATATATTGAAATACATGAGTATATGATACGGGTTTAAAGGGCCACAAACAACATAAGTATCATAAATGTTGACTAATTTTTCCAACTGTAACAGAATGCAGTAGGGGATAGATATAGGTGACCATTCTGGTTCCTTCCACCAGCAGTAGGGAGAGGAGTTCAAGGTCACACTGAATATGACCAAGAATTGTGTGTAATGAATAATTATTTTCAATCATACTGATATTGTCAAATTTTTCTGCAACCAAAACTTTTTAATAAATTAGAATTGCTGACATACTAGCTTGTGGCCTGAAATTGTTAGGCCCATATGGAAGTCCGACGTCAGTCAGAGCACGACTCCATATTGTCTTTACCGACATAGGTGTGATGTTTCTCTGTACAATGAAGACAACACAAGGGTCCAAAATGACGATGCACCAAAACATCTTTAAATATAAGGTCCCTCACATTCAGTTCAAACTTATGTTCACAAGTTTCCCACGAATTCAGCTAGTCTCCCATATCTCTGCTCAAATCTTATCTCAAAGGTATAGTTTTTCAACAATTCTAACACCTACTTTTCGACAATTTTTGCTTTACATTGTCTGATCTATAGTATGTGAATGTGTTATGTTTTTTGGTATTCTAGTTCTTACTCAATTCTGTTAGATTGTGAAGTTTCTTTAAATGTATACCTAGGTATCCAGTTTTATTATGGTTTTGAACGTTTTTTAAATAATTTTCTGGTCTTAAAGAATTAATTTTTTGAAATTCTGTATTTTTTCCCATAGCTGCCTCAAATATATGCAACGTGGGAAACCTGTCGGTCACATATCGATCATTGCAAACTGTTTGCAACGTCGTATATTCATGTGTTAAGGAATATACACTAGACATTGCACTTAGCTCAGTTTGACCATCGGTTTACCAATGGGTTAACGATGTCGCATACAAACATTTCACTTTACTTTACATTTTTAAATGCAACCTTGTTTCTACGCCTATCTGGTGTTCGGTGTAGTTGACAATGAAGCAATGTCGCCGGTACACATCAACCAAGTCACTGATTAGGACTGACATATATTTGTGATGTAGGGGCGACATTGCACCATGCATTTCCATGTCTAGTATACCCTTAATATTTTCTTCTATTATCCAAGACAAATGGAAAGCGAAGGATCCTCAAGCCGCCCCTTTTTCTAGGTTGTTTACCATGTTACACGGATTTTTACTAATAAATTTTCACACTTTACCAAAATTAATAATTCTTTGTTCTCAAATAGTTCTCTGCACAATGGAGCAATCCAGAGCCTCTTGTGTTTGACCATGAACATCATACAATGGTTGCTGATAGTCCACGGTTTCACTGCACCTTAAAGCAGTAGAACTTCAGCAAAATCCCAACTTTGGCAAAGCATCTTCAATTAATATTAACTGTTCTTAATTACATCTATATATATATTTAATGATTTATTTTTATTTACTACTCCCGTGTGAGATTGTACCACTCCTGCCGACTGAGAAGAGCACCGTTGTGCTAAGGTGCTACGGGATAGAGTGGCGTATAAACTACTCAGAGGGTGGAAAGATCAAGGCCCTGTCCCCAAAGGGTTTTGGGGAGTTCCATTCTGGAACCGCCTATGCATCGGGGACACCTTGTTCTTTGAGGTGATAGAAGATGGGGAAGGGAATCGTCTTAAACGTCATTATAATCCGAGCTGATTGAGTTTATTGTAATTTTTGTTATGTTGAAACTATGAGACAATTCTTATTCTATTTTATTCAATATTTGTAAGGATTTGTTCAGGGATTTTCTAATAATTTAAGTATCTAAATTAAACATTATATAATTGACTGTTGTGGTTTTGCCCTTTATTCCACCATTTTCAATCGGAAAGCGACATAACAAACCTTCTTAAATTTTAAAAAAATACATCTTTATTTTAAAAAGGCCATTTGTTTCTACTTATCCTATCTATTACATATCAGCGATGTCGACCTTTTGTCGCATGGCATGTCGATGGGAACGACGTAGAATGCACAATTTCAGACGTCATTCTGAAATAATATATGCGACTTCGCACACAATTTGGTAACATTATTAACTCCATTTTTTCCTTTTACCCTGGTTAATAAAATAACCGAGGTGAAAAATATATTATTTACCTCATTTTTTAACCAAAGTAAAATATATTATTTACTTCGGAATAAAAACCGAGGTAAAATGAGTGAAGTAATAGGTCCAGTTTCTTATAGTGAGCCAGTAACAATATTTAAAGACCAAGATCCTGCCATGGCCAAAGCAATCAAAAAGGTGATCATTCCTAAATTCGATTGATCTGGACTAATTTGGGTTGATATGTTTATATACTTACCTTCAGTTTTTTAGTTCATTAGTTCTTGTGTTTGTTCAGAACATCTCATGTGTAATTTAAATTTTGTTTCTAAAAAATAACACTTGATTGCAGATAACATTATTCATTTACAATTACATTACATATTTATGCATTTAGTTAGTATTATTTTTGTTTTAGTTCATATGTTTTTATATGAAAATTTCCCAAATAGAATTATTTAAGTATGATATTTTACATGTTTTCACAAACACAAGGCATAGGTTGTGCCTATGACTCATTACACAAAATGCCATCAGTCATTTTGGTGAATTAGAAAGGAAGGTTCCTTCAAAGAAGCATTTGAGCATTGTTTAAAATACTGTGAAAACGAAGATGAATTTGAAACGGCATGTAACAATATAATCAAGACTTTTCAGTTTGAAGAAATGGAATGGTTCAAGAGACTTTATTCTATTAGAGACAAGTGACGCCCTTCAATGAGCAAAGACTTTTTCTCCGCAGGAACTCTTTCATCACAACGAAGTGAGAGCACAAACAAGTCTTTGTCATTCAACGGCAACAAAATGATCACACTCAACAGGTTCTTAACCATCTTCAACGAGACTATTGATCATTGGAATGGAAAGGAAATAGTAAAGGAAAATCAATGCTAAAGCTAGCTATACATGGATCAAAACTAATCAAACATTCAGCTCAAGAGTACCGATTATCAATGTACTTTAAATTTGAGAAGAAATATAAGGTTTCACAAGCAACCAAAGCATCTAAAGTTTTCTCCCTAAGAGTAACAACAAAGTATGAAGTAAGTCTAGAAGAAGATGATACAACAATTGAAATTGTTACCTTCTCACAACAAAGTGGAATGGTGGAAATGAACTGCTCTTGCAAAACTTTTGAAGAAATAGGTATGTACGTACAAAGTAGAATAAACATGTTACTTCTTATGTTAATATCTTTAGTTCCTCTGTTTGGATCATTGCCTCTTGGTTCACATGTTCATCTTTTGTAAGCAGATTTCATAGAAAGTTTATGATATTACATATATTATATATGTTATTAGTTCTTCAACTCCATTTTAACTTTAAAATGCAGGACATTTTATACGTTATAGTTTCAGCTCGGATGTTTATCTTATTAACTTTTATATATATATATATGTAGGATTATCTTTTTATGCAAGGAATGCTCTACTTTCACCGTATCCAAATATCGCACATCAACTCATTCAATGAGATACCATCACAATACATTCTTAAGCGATGAAAAAAGCTTGCTAGAATACGAGTATGGGACAAAGTGAAAGCAGCACAAGAAAATCAAGAATGGGACAGAATCAAAGACAGAGTTCCATGGCGGCACCAAACGGAAAGAAACTACTACAATCTTGTCCTAAAATGTGAAGGTATCATAGAAACTTGGACAATTATTGAAGAAAGATTCAAAGAAAGACAAAGGAAAGGTAAAGGAAATTCTTATCTCAAAAACTACAAAGGAACATGAAAATTCAAGTAGCGTAGCAAAATCTTCATTCACTAAACCACCAACAATCCAAGATCCATCTCCCACAAAATCAAAAGGAATAAGCTAGAGAATTGAAGGATAGAAGCAAAGAAAGAAACCAATGACAAAGGATTTTGGTACAAAGACACCAACGCAACAAATCTAGACCTATGAGGTTCAATTTAACATTTTATTTATATTATTATTTTATACCTTTAACTTATAAGATTATAATTTAAATTGTGCTTCAAATGCTTTAAACACATGAACTACAGTATGCAGATTACTTACACAAAACTATATTCAACCTTAATAAAAACCATGCAACCAGTGTTTTAAACTAGTGACTCTAATAAATAAACTAAATGAAAATATACATGAACTGATGTTAGAATAAAAAAATTAAAAATATGAAAATCGAAAACTAAACCACAACACATGGCTATAAGTTCTCTAATGTTTTAACTAAATAACTATATAATCAAACAAAACACCTAAATAATCAAACTTTATACCCAAAGAACATATGACTCTAAAAACGATACATGAAGTAACAATCAGAAAAAATTGTAAATTTGGCAAAGCAAAAGTTAAACATCCATAATATCATTACTACACAAATTGATAAACTTTAATAAGAAACTAAAGTTGTAAACAATGGAACTAAAGAAATAAACTTCATAACTCAGTCAATAATAGAATCATCATGAAAAATTACAAGTTTTAATACATTTACGACAAAAAAAATTCAACAACCTAGCAAATTAAACATAAATCATTCATCATTCAAGTACAACAAAACCAAATATTCAAGTCACACGACAAATTAAATCTATTTTTCAATTCTAACAAGTTTTTTTTAAAACTCCTTCAACTCCTTTGGGGGGGGGGGTGTGGAGGGTT
>JAULKK010288871.1:0-13549 GCA_032355705.1 Rubia peregrina
GCTCATAAGTTGAAAACCATTCTTGTATGGACAACTATGATACGATGCCCTGGAGTCAAGAATTCACGAATCTCTATAATGTGACTCATCGTTTGCAACTAGGGATAAATCTTCTTCGGAGTTACCATCAGTTCCTGCCGAGGCAGCATAGTCTTCCTTCTTTTCTTGATGCCTTTTTTTCTTGGGACATTCTCCTTACAGTAGTTAATTATATCGTTACTACTAGGACCTCTAGAATTTGAATATTTTAACTTCTTATTACTGGATTTCCCCGATACTTATTCCATGTAACAACCAACCCTGACGCCTGATATTCTGTACTAGAGCCAGATGCCTTATGGCGAACCTCTCTGGTATGAAGAGCAGACCTAACTTCTTCCAAAGACAGACTGTTTTCCCAACCATGAAGGAATCAACAAAATTCTCATATGATAGAGGTAAAGATACCAATAGAATCAACGCAACATCCTCATCATCTATTTTAACTTCAATATTGTGCAAATCTAACCGAACAGTATTTAGTTGATCTAGATGATCTCTTAGAGACGTAACTTTCTGCATGCACAAGCTGAACATACGTTGCTTCAAAAGTAGCTTGTTGGTTAAAGATTTTGTCATATATATACTTTCTAACTTTAACCAAACACCAGCAGCAATTGTTTCACTTGCAATCTCGACAATAATATCATCCGCTAGACACAACAGAATCGTCGAATGAGCCTTCTCTTCTAGAGCCTCCATGTCAGCATCCTCAACCTGTTTATTGGATGTCTCACCTTTCTCCATTTTCTTGGATTCTGCCATAGCCAATAGTGCCCACAAACCTTGCTGCTTCAGTAAAGCACGTATTTAATTTGCCAAAGACTGAAAATGTTTATCCTAGTGAATTTGTCAATCTTCACATTCAAACCCGACATCTTTTTTCGTTATCTCGACCGATCACTAGCTCTGATACTAGTTTGTTATGACAGGTGTAATTAACGAACAAAGAATTAAAGAACAACACGGATAATATTACGTGGTTCACTAACAATGTGTTAGCTACGTCCACAAAATGGAAACAAATTTTATTAACAGACTCAGAAAAGGCTTCTTAGACCACAATAATTGTTTTCAAAATCTCAGGCATATAACAAATAGACACAAATGAGGGTTTATATAGATCTCTCAAACTACATAATGCTAAACCAAAGTGGAATAAAACTAGTTTAATCCTATTTCTAAACGGAATTAGAACTACCCAATAAAAAATTCAAAACATAAAAGGATTCAGATTCAAGTCATGTTCTAACGGGGAAAAATTACAGCATCATCAACAAGAAACAGAAAGCACTTGCACACTTCCAATTTCCACCAACGAAGAACAACAATAAAAAGGAAAACAACAAAAATAGTCAGATTCAAATACAAAAATAGTCAAGAGTCAGAATCAAATAAGAGAGAAAATAGTCAGAATCAAATACAAAAATAGTCAAGAGTCAGAATCAAATAAGAGAGAGAGAGAGAGGAGAGAGAGAGGGGTTTTGGGAATTGGGTTTCACACGTTTTGGAAGAAAAATGTATAAAATAAAAGAATATTCGAGGTGCACAAATACACTAAAATAATTTTTACCTTGTAAAAAATATATAAATTAAAAATAATAATAATTTCGGGGGGCACGTGCACCCCGGATTCCTTACTAGCTTCGCCACTGGCTCATGCAGTTGTTATCGCAGCTACTGTGGGTCTCCCTTGTATACACACAAACCCCAAATATCGACCAACAATGCAATGTGCTGCGAACCAATTTCTCGTCCCTCATCTGGAACTCGCCGTGCCTCTGGAATCAATAACTGTGTGTCAGCTACTATATTCATGATGAGTTTTTTTTACATTCCTAGGTTTCCTCATAAGTTTAAATAATTGTGGAACGTCAGAAACTAAAATAAGGCCCGATCATCACTATGTTCATTCATTGTTAAGGAGTACTTTATAAACTGTTGTCTACATTCAGAATTTGAAAGGTGGCTTTTGTGGCAAAACCTTAAACCTGAAAGGGAACTATGAAATGATGTATTTAACTACTCCCTCTCGTTCTTTTTTTATGGCAACCAACAAAATAACACATTTTTCTTCTGAAAAGTAAAATTAGCGGAGGAGATTGTATTGAGTGAGTGAAAAGTAAATTGAGTGCATAGATATAATCTATACTTTGTAAAAAAAAAAGTAAGGTGCCAAACCAAACATAAAATAGAAGAGTGCCAATGTTAGGGACATGAGAGTATGTGTGAAATTGAAATGAGAACATACGATAAAATGGTATCCCCTATTCGAAATGAGAAAGTCTCTTGCTAAACTGACTAACGATTAGACCAATCATAAAAACATCGTTTCAAGAACTTTTAGGTCAATTTATAATTATTTATACATTTCAATACATTTTATTTATTTTTTAAATTATAGGAATCTCGTTACAACATATGAAAACAAAGCAAGTCAATCAAACGATCACGTTCATCTACGCCTTGTGAGTTATTTATATAAGTTTTAGTTAAATTCACTATTACATTTACTTAAAAACAACATAAAAATGACATTTCATAGGTACATGTATTTCACCCATAATCAAAAGAAAGGATGGATTGGGTGCAAGTACCCAATGTCGATTCAAGAAATTGGTTGTACGAAACAGAGAGAATTGACTACATTCATAAAAGTCTAGGGCGAAAGGATAAAAATCTTTTCATTGAGCCATACATAGAAAGGTTATACTAAGTTTGTTCGATTTCCTTACCGGCAACAAACCACAAATTTTGTAGATAATTTACATTTCTTATACAGGGACCATTGAAGATTGATTTTAATTGTCCCCACCGACAACCGCATGTATTGGATGGATCCTTTGCACTTCCAACCGTCGAATGCATTTGTCAAGACTTTGGAATTTGTGATGAAGTACAACATCGACCAAAATAAAATTAATTTGGAGGTGGCCGAAATCAAGGTGAACTATGAACATTATTTTTCAATTAACAATACTTAATTGATGTAATAATTTAATTACAGATTTCATTTTAATTTCAATCTGTCCAAGAAGTAGACGCAAACTTGGAAGTGCGGATATTACGTCATGTTATATGCGGCTGAGTGCATTCAAGAAGTCAAAGATGACTTCAAATTGACAAGGTACATGTATAATTGTTTCTAGAAACTAATGTAACTAAGTTTTCTTGTATTTGCTAAGAAGTAGTTATTGATACATTTTCTCGAAGAAATCGGAGCCCTACTCCCAAGATGATATCAACACTGCAATCAATTCTTTGGCTAGGCATCTAATACTCAATTGGTTAGAACCTCTAGAAAATCTGGATATTGCTAAAGTAACAAATTTAGAAAATAATGAAGCTTAGAACAATTGGAATAGTTTCTTAGGGTTTCCTATTCCTATCTATAGGTTATTGCTTAGTTAGCCTTATATATAAATTTGTATGAATATGGAAGACACTATCATGTATTGTTTTATATTTGTTGATGTGGTTTGAGACCTTTTTTTGCACTACAGAAATGAAACCGAAATATTTATTGACCAAAAGAACAGAACATGTTTCCAATTTCGGAAACTTTTCATTCTATTTCTCATAGGCACGATTATAATTCTCGAGTTCAGAAACATAAGATAAGAAACAAATTTCAAACTCGGAATTAATTCTTAATGATGCTAAATTGGAACAATAATTTGACAGAATGGGAATGGGAAGTGGACAAAAGCTTGGAAACAATGAAGGAATTACTGAAGAGCAGATAGGGTAGTTTATGAGTTTTGAATTTCTTAATTTCCGAGTCCAGAAACTTCAATCACGATCTGAGGGATGCTAGAAATTTCCGAGATAAAAAATATTTAAAGGCGGTTATAAATATTTTTAAAGGCAATTTTTACCCGCCCTTGTTGGCGGTTTTAGTAATCGCCTTCTTTTGGTAGACAATGGAAGGTAGGGCTAGAGAAGGAACATTGAAAGTGCCTTTTATAGTCGGATATAACCGCCTTTAATCGCCCCCCTTACATTATTGAAAATTTCTTTGGGGAGTTTGATGTAATGGATCATACCAGAACACCGTGTTCGAAGGAAGAACAATGATGACCACCATCCAATGTTTGCTAAAATAAAATAAAATTGTCATTTAATCCATTACCATTCTGTAATCCTTAATATAATACAAACAAGAGTAAGGAAGTAAGTAGAGTTGACTCACCTCTTGTAATAAAGTGTGACTCACCTCTTGTAATAAGGTGCAGTAAGTAGAATTGTCCTTTAGCATCAACTGGTTGCTCAAGTAGGCCAAACACTTTTTCATCGCAACATGTTTATGTTGGAACTTTATTGGGCAAAGAGCCCCTATCCCCCCTTTCAATTTGGAAACAGATTGTATATGCAAGAGCCTATAAACATGGTTAGTCTAGAAAGATTGTAGCGGAACACAATAATTATATCGATGAATAAAGTTAGGGTGATGGATTCATTCTTACATGCAATGTAGTTGCATAATTGGGGGGGGGATTATTAAAATTGAACAAGTTCTCCAAATCCTCTCTCGGGATGATTGGATTTACCTGTACCCCAAAATACCTACTTTTCCACAAGGATATTTTGTACGAAGATGATGGAAGGTGAGTCGTCACAATCATATGAATACTCTTCACAGAACCATTCTTTGAGGGATTGAATGGTGGTGGCTTCATTCTAGAGGCACGGGACTTTGTAGGTTTTGGATCCCCACATTCATTGGTCAATTTCCCAAGACTACTAATCCTTGTCTCAATCTGTATGATGACAACTAGTATAGTTATGTTCAAAATATTTCTCTATTCATAAGCAACACCACATAATTATCATGTTACCTTCTTAGTAGGCATTTTGACCATAATATAGACTTAATAAAGAGGCCATTCAACCAACATTCCTAACGCCTCGCTCACCGTACTTTCCTCGGGTTCTGGGATTGGAAGAACTATACCATCTACGAGCCTCATTGTCACATAGATCACCACGTTCTCCTTTGTTACTGACTTATGATGATGCACTCGAATAGATTTGTACACTTTACCTTCCGCAACGATGTGGCTCACACCATCAACACGTTCGGTGCATAAGTAATTATCCTACACAAGAAGACTCGCTAATTTAAAACAAACTATAATTTCCTTTACAAAATGAAATGTGTAGTATTTATACTAATACCTTCATGCTACGTTGGTTGACTACTACTAACTCCGATCTTAGTCGATCAAAGGAAAAAGTTTTTGTCGAAATCCTAGACAGTTAGACGGGTCTACTATCACACTCTGGGTTATCATGTGTTGATGTTATCAGAGAAGAAGAGTGAGGGAGGTTTGTGGTTGTTTTTTTTACTTTCAATGAATCTCTCCAACTCCGGTGACATTTTCCTCCCAATCGATTCTTGCTGCGAGTCATAAGCTACTTGTTGGCTTAAAGTGGATTTCATAGCATCAATATATTTTTGTTGACTACTTGATGCAATGTCAACCTCAGGTGGTCGAGGTTTGACAAAGACGTCCATATGTGTAGCAAGAGTACCGACACCCCAGACCCGGCCCAGATATTCCTTCTTGTAAAGCGTAACTCAAAGTATGTCTTTTTTCCAACACTGATGAACTTGCTGGTCTCTTTTTTTCCTTTTAAGATATTTCTATAAATGACCAATAATCATTCTCATTTTCACAGAATTGAACTTGAACAAAATCACTTATATTTTATTAACTAAAAAGTTGGAAAAATTACTATTTTTTGCGCAACCAATTCTGCATCTTTGGTGTGGAACTTACCCTCATTCTTTGTATCCTTTTATCCATTTCTCGAATTGAGAAACCTTAACTGGGTTGGAATATTCCATAGAGTTCCTCACCTCCTCGTCCGTCACCTCCTGCTTCACTTTGTCTAACACTCGAGCCTTGAACATTTCCTTCATGATTATTCTCGTAACTAGTGCGTAGCCTCCACAGCTCATGGTGTGGAGCATATTATTTCCTCTTGCAAGTTAACTATTTTTACCTTTAACCCTGCAAAATCATCATATCTACTAGTTAAACTACAAATCAACAAGGTGAAATGAGAAGGAAAAATGAAACAGAATTCCACTGCTTTGACCGACGTCGCCCACATGTCGATAATTAAATCACACTTGTCTAGTGGAAAATATCTGACATCTCATGCAATATCGGTCCAAACCCGTGCCTAAACTGAGTTTATAAACAACATCGCACACTAATCGTTCCTACCGACCTATAAACCAACTATGCCAGTGCAACGTCGCATGCTCACCACGTTGTACTCATTTTTAGGCAAAATATGGACTTCTACAGCTATAAATCACTAACAGCCACAAATAACCTAAACATTTGCCGATACAAATGAAACTTCAGTCAAGCATAAGTATCTATACCTAACAATTTTATCCGTGCACATAAACATAAATATGTATCCATTGTGTATGTTCATTCAATGATGTAAATGAAAATTCATTTCCGATTCTTCGTCCGCTAGTTTCCTTCGAACAAAACTCTTCCAACTTGACTCACTTATGAATGGATGCTTAATTCTTGGGTTGCAATTCTTCTACTTACCAAACCCATAATCCCTAGCCAATTTTCTCTGAAATCTCTCCATATCTCACCAAAGCGCCGTATTGTTCTCCTCTTCAATTTTTCCATATCATCACACTCGATTCCAATGGCAAACTCAATGGATTTCCATATATTTTTTGTAAGCATCATCGATACGAGGCCATAACCTGTACAAGAAAATATCTACCTTAGTCCTAGCTACCAATCCTAGATAACTAGACCCTCAATTTCTCTCCTCACCTATTGCATTCCCGACATGATCAAACCTCATAGGACATTTTATTCTCTTCTCCACCATGTCTAAGATTTTTTTTTAAGTTCCTGATCCCGGCCTTGCCTATGTCTTTTTGGTCAATTGACATCGCTCCCTTTCTCGGGTGGTTTCCTCTTATTGGGGTTCACCACAACAAGACCTACAAATAAATTTAATTAAACACATTCTTCAGTGATGAAGGAAATATAATATATAAAGTTCAACCTTTTTCATGGACATTACATCCACATAATTTTTTGAACATATGAGGAATTTTTCGAATATGGATATAATATAAGATCTTGGTACCACACCACCGCAAAAGGGTCATGCATTTGGTTCAAAATACATATGTCATGAAGTTCATCTTCACATCATGAAAATGGAACATTTCAACATCTTTGAATATCAAATAACCTTTATTAGCATGCTTCCACATGTGGTACACACAAAACACTTGAAATTACATCTTTAATGCAGGCATACAACCATTTATGTATAGCCCACAATCTAAAAGGAAATAGATGAAATATCTATCACATAGCAATAATCAAACCTCGTTCAATAATCAATCCCAATAGGGGGTACCATTAACAACATGATCAAGCCAAGTTAGAAAGATGGAACCTTACCACAATTTTGATTCATGGAATTCCCTCCATGGGAACGTCTTCCTTTTCCCTTTGTTTATCCATTTGGCTTCTATGGTTGTGGAGAGTATGGTGCATAAATGTATTTTCCTACCAGAGATGAGGTCGCAATACACATACGATATGTCGGTCTTATGTTTTTCAGGTTTATTCATGGGTCAAAATCAACCCAACGGTCCCATATCATATGAATGTCCGATGTTGCACGCATGTCGACTCATTGTTGGGTTAAAGATGTATTTCACGATCACATAAATGACGTGGGTTTGGTGGGATATAGTTGGCATGCATATAGACCAAATGACCCATTGCACATGAATATACGACGTGGCCAATATTTTGGTCTTTTCTCGATAAGCGAGACATCTAACGCGACTTGTATTTTAGGGCTTTGATAGGTTTTTCTTAATCTATTTTGTAGCCGTAAAAATATACGTCATATTGGTTTTGTAGGGTTTCCATAATCAACCAAATCATAGTGAACCTTAATACATTGTTAGAATTCAAACATTACCCTTTCGACACTTAAACTTGATGAAATCCAGTAATAGCCGATGTCCATTCTACCAACTACGTAGGATATTATATTCAAGCCCATGAATGGTTAACCCAGATCACATGCGTGAAAGTGTTCGAAAATTACCAATCGCAGTGATTCAACTTGTTCAATGTGAAACATAGCTGATCTCATTTGAGGCTAAAAGTGATACTAGCTATAGCAATTCCATACGGGTTTCATTATTATCCCAGGGATAGTCAACTTTATTACACAAGTTCTAATTTCACAATTCCCATTTCGATGGTTAAGATTTGTGAAGGCCATTCATAGATAATGTTATTTGATGGCACAAGATACTAGTTAAAGAATTTACATAGGTTTTCGAATTAAGCCCACAAATAGTCAACCATATCAAATGATTAAGGGTTTGAACAATACCCATGGCCAGAAGTTAAGATTGTTCAATGCCAGACATAGCCGATATCATTCAAGGCCAAAAGATACCAGCTTTAACAATTAGATAATGTTTACATTATGAACCCACAAATAGTCAACCTTATTACATTAGTGAGGGTTTCAAAATCACCTATCGACAGTGGTTAAGATTTTTCAAAGTCATACATAGCCGATCTCATTCGAGGCCAAAAGATACTAGCTCTAAAAATTACATTACGTTTACATTATGAACCCATTGATAGTCAACCTTACTACACGAGTGAGGGTTTGACAATCACCAATCACCGGTGGTTAAGATTGTTTAAAGCTATACATAGTCGATCTAATCGAGGCCAAAATATACCACCTCTAAAAATCACATAGGGTTTTTCTTAAGAACCCACAGGTAGTCAACCATTACACGAGTCCCTCGGCTTTGTCGATTAAGTTGGCGACTTCGTATAATATTTGGGCCCAACTCATATATGTTGCCTAAAATATATGAATGTGCGATGTCGCACCTCCTTTTCTATTTGTGTCTTTCTATGCAACATGAATTACGACGTTGCACATCAAGTTTAAATGACACCATTTCACGATGGGTATATAAACAACCAAACCCTAACCCACTCGTATTCCCACCCATGACGTCGCACCAAATCATCCAACTTGAAAAAAAGGTCAGAAAACTGTCAAATCCCAACACAAAATTGCGTTCTCATAGCTAAATAGCCCCAAAACCGACATTCATTATAGGTTCAATATAGTCCATTGCCGGATTTTGTGAAAAAGGGGAAGAACAGATAACCTTAGATAAGGTAAGGACTTTGAACTTTGATGATGCTTTTGTTACTTTGAGGGACTTATTTCGTTGTCAATTTCATGATTTTACGACATTTACAAAAAATGAACTGTTGGATATCGTTGTGTGATAGGTCCTAGGCTTATTCATTTTCGTTTGGGATTTATTTACAAGTTAGTGGCTAGGGCTAGGGTTTAGGGACATGTTATGGCACTCATACTTGCTACCCATTATTTTACATAATACCTATTTTGTTGTGTTGTTGATGTTAGTTGAGATTATAGGTGTTTCGGGACCATTCGTGTCGAATCGCACAATATTTTGGCTTAGTCGACTAACCGTACGACATTGTACATTCATACACATGAATTTGTGATTTAGCCCGAGGCACATTGGTCTAGCCGAAGTGTCTGCGACATGCATGTGAAATCAGCCAAAACCCACAAACTTCATTAGTTTCTTGATTGTTGCACTAACTGTTCTAAATTTCCTTATTTCTCAGATAGATCCAACGAAGCAGACAACATAGAGGTCTAGGGGAAATACTACTGAAGCAGGTTCCTCGCGCCCTAAGAAGGTAAAGACCACGGCCGCTCATCCATCGCCAATATGGGAAAACATACGCTGCACGATGAGGAGACAGAAGCATTTTCAAATGATCTGGGGCTGAAGAATAAATGAAGTAAGGGTGATGAAAACAAAGAACGTGGAGCGACTCTACCTCAAGGAGAATAAATATTGATTCCTTCGAAGTGCACAATCAACTGGGACTTTATGTTACAACCTTAAGGAGAAGAAGTTAGTCAACCTCAAGTACACCATCATCCAGGAGATGCACCAAGTGGTCATCGCCCCAAAAAGTCAAACACTTAGGGCAGAAGCACTGGCATTGGGAGGCGGGGATATTGATTGATCACAATGTCCCCAAGGGCAATCTGGATGTGCCTGCCATGCCTGGGCCCGAGGAAACTCCATCGGATTCCACAACATGGTATCCTGCCTGCAATTGTGTACGAAAGTTATGGTTCATTTATAGGTTTTCCAAATGTTTTATATTTATATTTTACAATTTAAAATTAATTTAACTTATATTTTTTCCCACAGAACTTAACGTAGTGCTTGGGCCATGCTCTTGAAGAATGTGTCCAAGACCACGGCCCAAGCGTAGCGCAGAGACTGCAATGTGCATCTCATTATGGAAGAATTAACGGGTTTGAGGTTTATGATTGTTGGTGCAATCAATGCACCTAAGGTGAACCCACACACGGCTGCACAAGAGCATCAGACACATCACGCTGGGGATGAGGGGCCTGGGGTTGACAATGATAGGCTGAAAACCACCGATGATGAATTAGGGTCTAGCACCAGCGAATACGAGTCTTCCACCAAAGGGTCGCAAATCTCATAAATATGGAGATTGTTTGTTGAAAGAAGATCTTAACCCACCCATACCACCACCCTAATGATTTCCATGTTTCTTTTATGTTCATCGTTCTTGTTGATGATCGTTTGTTAGGATATTACTGGGATATTATGTATTTTGTTTCATTTGTAATTTGTTAGGATGTTTTCTAGATTGTATGGTAGAATTTTATGTTTTAGATTACAGAGATTTAGATTTATTAATTTGCTTTGATGTAATATTTGACTGGCTGTTGTGAACTTGGAATGAGACCTTTAGATGGTACATTCCAAATTCTAGCTGAATTGGTTAGCCATGGTAGTATGATAGAGCAGTGCGACGTCGCTCTTGATTCGCATACATGATGTTAGATTGACTAACATATTACCAACTACCCCGCGACATTGCATGAGTTAATTGATCTAAGTTGATTTAGGCACTTGTTTGAACCGAGGGTCTTATGCGACCCCACACAATAGAATTTGGTCTTACATAAATCAGGACCGATTATATGTGTGACGTTTTCAACTCTTTTTTTAGGCATTCCACTCAATTTTTAAGATCCCAAGTGGAACATGCAAATTCGCAGATGTCGTCTTGTATTAGCCGAGTAGCTGAACGACACAATGTGCGATTTCAGTTCATATGTTTACCTCAACAAACATTGCTTAATTTTCAAGAAATAATGGAATGACAATTGAATTACCTATTACATTACAACACAAACCACACCATAACCATTCAACAAGGTAAGTTTAAATAATGTCTGCACCCAATCTAAGCCTTCTTTTTCCGCTTCTTTGATTTTGGGTGCTTCTCAATCCACACTCCTTCTTCGTTGTCTCTCCTCAATGGTCAACATTACTGGTGCTGGGTAGAGTGTGGAATAATGTCAGACAATGATGATGGAATAACCTTTCCCACAAATTAACTTTCCCGTGAATGACCACTGATTTCATAGAATCACAAGGATCTTCAACATAAAACACATGTATGGCTTTGAACCAAGAATGAAAGGATCTCCAGTATAACCTGTCTTCCTCAAATCGATGACTATTAAACCTAGCTCGTCCATCGATTCAATGAAGTTGTTATGAACCCATTTGCATTTGAAAATTAGGAACCTAAAAGTTGTGTAGACAAGATATTTCCACAATCACACCATAGTAAGACATGTTCCCATAGACGATTTTTTTATCCTTCACGCTGCTTCTATAAAATGCTTCCACAACTAGGCAAACACCATTATTTTATGTTGCATTATGTGAGTCTTCTTCATGGGCTGAGAAGGTAAAACCATTCATGTCATATCCCGTGAAGGAAATCGCACTTGCAGAAAGTATGAAGATTAACCAATTCAAGGTCTCGCCATGTTTGTCCCAGACTATAGTTGTGCGTAACCAATTGATAAAAGTGTGATTTTATTCTGCAAGCACTTGCTTCTGTGACTAATCGGGGTGTCGCTCTGATAGTGGCCATATGCATATCCACGAATGGGAGAACCACATGTGAATTTCGCAGAACATATAAGTGTGCTTTCATCAACTCGTTAGGTGATAATACCCTAGTTTTGCCTTTCCACAAGCCTTTGCCACCCACGCTGCTTGCATGCCGCATTCTTGGTGGCCCAACCGATTCTTCATTCTTCAAGAATTTCGTGTAGTATTCTACAACCTCCTTAGTCACATACCTCTGCACAATACTAGCATCCAAGTAATATTGATTTTTCAAATAACCGTTGAATATCTTCATATACCTCTCGAATGGATACATCCATCGTAGATAAACTGGACCATATATTAATATCTCTTGTACAACATAAACTAACAAGTGAACTATAATGTCAAAGAATAAATGAGGGAAATACGTTTCCAAATCGCACAACACGACAACTATTTCCTCCAATTTCGTACGCCTAATCTCTTTACAACAAATTTCCTTGAACAAGTGACACAACCGGGCGATGCACTTTCTAACATTAGTTGGAAAGATGGATCTGATCACAACCGAAAGAAATTCTTGAACCAAACAATGAGAATCATGTAATTTCATACTCGCCAATCTCAATCCCTCATCGTATACTAAATTGCTAACTCGAGCAGAGTAACCAGTCGGGACATTGATACCTTTCAGGCTAGAACATACAAAAAATTTCTCAACTTATAAAAGTGTATAACAAGCAGTGGGAAATCACATCTTGGATCCTCGCACCTCGGGGGAAAAATCAGGTCTTACTCCTATTTCAACCATATCTCTCCTTGATTCACTCCATCATTTGTAGTACTCAGAATATTGATCAAAGTTCCAACCAAAATATCACATATATTTTTTTCAATATACATCAAGTCTAAACAGTGGTAGACATCTAGGATCTCTTAATATAACAGAACAAAAAAATGGATTGCTTATTCCAACTACCAACAACCCTAGGTTTCCTCTTCCTCTTGCCAAAGTTATACCAGATGGACACACCTATTAATAAGGAAGGACGGGGCGACAACTCTACCATGCCATTGAATTCAGCACGCCGGTTCTTCCACATATGAGTTATCGGAGCCACCTCCTGTGCCTAAGATACACAATTTTACATCCATGCCTCAACTGGTTATATTCCGTTCCTTCCGAAAAAATGTGAAAGGCCTCGTGACACTTAACTGAATATCAAGACAAGTTTCCATATGTGCAAAAGTCGTAAACAGTGCAGAGCAACTCGAAGGTCGTCGCCTTATCTCTCAAAGATACAATTTATAAGCCGTAAATGCTTACCAATACAATTAATTAAGAGGATAATGGAAAATATGGGTCATTCACAAAGAAGAGGGATTTTCCTAAGAGTTCATGCATATAAGGGCGGATATAAGCCTAGATATAGATATAGAAAAGCAAGT
>JAULKK010288889.1:0-13545 GCA_032355705.1 Rubia peregrina
TGTGCATAATTTTTTAAAACTAATTTATAATTCTACGATTATAAACCATTGAACAAAGGGTGTATTGGACGTTTACAAAAATTAATTCTAATATCTATGGTGTTTGTAGCACAATGATTGCTAACTAATGAAATGCTCAATTGTTCTTTTACATAACCCTAAATTAATTGTGATGACGTGAAATTGGGAGGAGGGGGCGCCGAAACGAGGAGAAGCGCACGACCATCTTCTGTTTTAATCATTCGGAACACATGTCGGTGCAAACAACGTTTGATGCGAAATCAGTCCACCTATTAAAATAATGTTTGCGACATTGCAAATATGTTGGTAATGTTACTTACTTTGGGTTTTCAACCTTTTACTTCGGTTCCCATAAGAACCGAGGTAAATATTTTATTTTACTTAATAAAATAACAAAGTTAAAAGAATTTTTTACCTCGATTATTTGGTGTTAAGAAAAAAATTGAGGTAAAAGGGGCGAAGTAATAGGTCATTTTTCTTGTAGTGATTGCTCCATGATTATCTCCTAACTGTTTAGTTAATTTGAATTTAGGTTCTAACAATCTTGATTTTGAAAAATAAATTTTACCTATAATCCTCACAACCTATCAATCTAGTATTGTGAAATTCACAAAAGAATTGGTCATACAAATTTATCTAAGTTGTTCAAAATTGTTTAAACACTTACGCTGCAAAAATTCATCAATATAGCATTATTGATAACGTAGTGTGTAGTTTTACAAAACTTTGTGACAAAGCTAATCATGCATCGACCTACTTTATTGAAATATTAACATAGTAACGTAGTAACAATTTACGATCCAACATTATTACATTATTTAACAATGAATTAATTATAATTATAATTACTTCATAATTTTGTAACGTTCTTTCAATTAATGACAATTAATTTAGTATTTTTTTCAAAATATAATGATTAAATAAGATTTTAATTAAGGGAGTAATAATTCAGGTTAATTCATGACGTTATAATTAACTAAATTTTGCAACATTTTTTTTTGAATTAAGGACAATAATTACGATTAATTATTGCTAGACTACTGAAATTTCAAATCTTGAAAATTGGAAATTTATATTTAAACATGTGTATTCCAAAATTGAGGAAAATATTTTGAAAAATATTTTAAAGAAACTTTTACTGAATAACCAACAAAAATTTGATCTAAGCAGGCTGGCGATTTTAAGGAGACATTGGATCCCTCCAAAAGCCTTTTCTATGAATTTTTAGAAAATTATATAAAGAGATGGTCTCCTGTGAGGTGGTATAAACTTTAGGCAGAGGACTTTATGCAATTCTAAGTATATTCTACCTCCATGGACCTATTTTTAATAATTTAACAGGGACCTATCTCTAATCATTTTACAGGGAACTATCACTACTATTTTTCCAAGGGCTTTTTGTCTAATTTTTCCCATCATTTTTCCGTCAACTGCAATATGTAAAAAAAATAAATATATATATATATTTTAAAATTTAGAAAATGCAAAAAAAATCAATATGATCATCGAACTGAAAATCATAAACATCTGGAAAAAATAGCGGAACATCAACGAAAATCATAAAATATCAACTAAAAAATTGCAGCAAAATATATATACTCCCTCCATCTCACCTGTTTTGGCATATTTACTTTTTCCAAGTCAAATTTGGTAAACTTTGACTCTAAATATAAATTAATATATTTATAATAAAAATATCATGTAAGATATTGTTAGATTAATCTTACATCTAATTTCTAAACATCAATTTTTTTGTGGAATTGTTACATGTAGCTAGAGATATTAACGGTCAAACATGATCATTGAAAACCGTGAAAAAGTAAATAGGCCAAAACTGTTGGAATAGAGGGACTATATATCCAATATAAAAAAACAAAATTTGAAAAATCATCGACTACGACTAACAAAAAGTCAACTGAAAATCATTAAAATATCAACAAACCGTAAATCATCATTTGTGTTATAAAAAAAACTACAAACATCAACATATATCACCCACAAGCTAAAAACATCAATTCCTAATTGAGGTATCAGTAGCATTGTCAACAACAACCTCTCCCCCTTCAGTGGCTGCAGCTTCAGTAGTTACTAATTCAGAATTTGCTTCGGCAATATTCTCCTGTGAAATTTCATTTGCAATGGCATCGTTTGTTTGGATGGGTGTGACCTCTGCCTCTCCATTTTCATCATCTAGAAAAATATGTCCTCTCAACGGAACACTTAGCTTAATCCATATCTGCAATCCAATATACAACATAAGTCAGACGAACACGCAAAAATAACGAGATAATGTGAAGAATAAGGAATAAAAACAAGTATGACAAGGGGAAACGACAAGATAACGACAAACAAACACCTTCGCTCTCAGAATTAGCATGGCGAAGACATATCAAATGTTCGCTGAGTCTTAATACAACCTCGGATTTTGCATTAAGACGAACCCCTGCCTTAGGAAGTCTATATCTTGGAACATTATAGTTCCAAACTGGAAGATTCTGTTCTTTCCCATTATCAAGTTTTTAATAGAATGTTTTACGCTATACACCATAGTTACTAGGAAATACGCTGACAAACTCAACATTGGGAATGACTGGATAAAAGTTAAATTCATCAAACGAGTTTTTCACCTTACGAAACGGATACAGGCTACAGAATAGATCAATAAAAAAGGAACTTGGGCTTGATCACACACATGATAGAACAACAATTATCGAGATACCCTTAGGATGAAACTGAGATAATGCGACTCGATAGTGTGAGTAAATCTAAGATGTGCTGAGATAAAGGAAAAGTGAGTCCAAATTTAAGATAATCTAGATAATAAGAGATAATGCCAGGAGGAGGAGTGCGAACACTCTCAGAGCTATCATAAGCCCTAAGCTCATACGAAGACAAAAGGGAAAACTATTCTTTAAATTTTCCAATTGGTAATAGAAAAGAACGCTAATGAGGGTAAAAGAACCGGTAAGATGGTCAGAATCCTCCCCAGAGATAATATCGTCAACCTGGACATCTTTTACGGAGGGTTCAGCAACAATAAGGATAGACATTTGGGCAGAGACAACCCCTAAGATTAAGAGGAAACTCTATCAATTAGAAACACAGAATGTAAAAGGGTATACTCTGGTACAAGCTAAAAAAAGGGAACAAAGAATACACGCCGGAAAAAATAATCGAAGAACTTCTAGACCAAGATTGAGGGGTCAAATTACTAGAATAGAGACACCGTACAAATTCACAATTATGAGAATTGTCTAAGAAAGGGAGATAATATTAAGAACATAGAAACTTATGAGTTGATGGAGTACAATGAGGAATTGGAACGATAAAGAAGACATGAAGAAGATGAAGAATCCTGAAAAAGTAATGGAAATTAATTTAAGAAACTGAAAAGCCGAAGGAGTTAAATCAGACAGGGAAATAATGATGAATGTCTGACAAAAAGTGACTTACCTCTTTAGGAATACGAGAAGGCGGGGGTATATGAATGAATACAATACACAAAATATTGACAGAGTTAAGTCATCAAAATCGAAGCAATTATAAAAGGGAAAAATATAATGACAAAAGAGGAAATCTCGGAATGGTAAATTGAATAAAGAGGAGGAAATCTCGGTTCAATGTAACAAAATCTCAAATAGTTAAGGCTATTGGAATTACGACACATAGAGTGAAGATTCGAATTCAAAATTCAAAATCGCAAGTATAGCCAAGAAGCAAGCAACTCTTCGCGAAGACAATGTTAGTTACATCAATGGGAAAATGTTATTACAACTTAAGAAACTCACAAAAGGACAGTTTACATATATTCCACAAACAAAGTTATCACTTTGTATTTCCTAGTGACCTGCCCCCTCCCGAGCACCGTTAAAAACATGACAGGAGGATGATTAGGGGTCAAAGATAGAAATTATATGTTGCTCTTGTTCCTACTACTAAACTACCAAGAATGGTAGATAGCGGCAAGTAACGGGGTCGTCCACATAGATGTCAGTAATTTAATAATCTACTCAACACAACTGTGGTCGAGTCGTCAATCTGACCATGTGTTAAGAATAAACAATTTCGTGAAAATAACCATTGGAGGGAAATCTTAAACTATTAACTACTAGTATGCAATCAACGGAATAAACAATATAAACATATACTCGTGGAATATATGCGTAACATGGTTGATGTTATTTCAATCATCGATTTCACCATATACAAGAACTTTACCCTATTCTAGTGTTTGTGTCACGTGGTGCGGACAATGCTCCAAACTTTCCCCTATCTATCCCATAGAGGTGCGTGTATAAAATTTTCCATCAACCTCGCCTCCATAACTAGGGGAGTGCAATAATGGCTATGGCACATTGCGCAGGTCTATTTCTCCCCCGTGCAATTAAGTTACAGGCGGAACACCACACACAAACTAACCCTAGGCCTACAAAGGCAAAGGAAGTAGCCGTCTTAACGATGGCTTCTAGGATCAAAAAATATTCCTAATTTGCTACCTACTCTATCTCTACCTGAAACCCTTCAGATCTCTTTGGTCGACTAACTAAAAGCATGGTCGATCATGACAATTAACAGTGGTAACCTTCGTGCACACACCCAGTTCTGAACTATCGCACCCCAAGCGCATCTAGGTTTCCTTTACCTGGGAGTAGCAATAGTTCACCAACATGAAAGTACACTCGGTTGTGTGCCAACAAAGTGTTACTTTCATGCAATTCATAAGAATATTTAGAGCAAACCAACATAATGATCACAAAACACATAGAAATAGGTAGATCTAGAAATCTCACAAAATAAACATCAACATTTTTGGGCAAAAGAAAGATTAAAAAATGAAAAGTAAAGAAACTAGAGAGAAGTGAGAGTGTTCTCTCTCTCTCTCTCTATCCACCTACTAAGATCTAAAAATTGAGAATATACTTAAACCCTAATACACAAAGGCCCATATATGTAGTAGTAGGGAATTTGGCCTAAAAATAGGCCCAAAAGTGGCCAAAACCCTAGCAACCGCCAGGGCTCGTGCCGGTGCGGGGAAACGGTCTTGGCACGGGTCATGCCTCTCATGCTGGGTGCATCTCGCATTACCCGGCACGGGCCACCGACTGGGTCTTCATTTTTTTGTCCTTTTTTATCCACACCATGCATCGTTTTGCACGGCCCATTGGCTAGAACCTTTTTTGCTCAGTACCTTGGTGCTCCCCTCGTCATTCTTCACACTCCGTGGCTGGTCTTAACATTTGTGACTTGAAACGGTGCATAATGTATTAAACAGAACGTCCTGCCCCCATACTTGAGTAATCGTGGAGGTGGACATAAACCAAGAAAGTTAAATTTAACTTAATAGGTCCCACCGGGCATGCCAATTGATGCGTCTGGAATCTGATTGAGTTGAACCTCCAAGTCCTTGGTTGTAATCTGCAAGACACAAGCCACAGCATGAGATTTTAGAAGATAATCGTGAATGAATGAAAATAAATAACGTACTTAATTATTTATATATAAATACCCGAACAGTAATTGTGTGTAATTGAAACACGAATCATGTGCATGATATCCTGCGTCATAACTGCCACCTTTGACTAGACTCTGTTATAAACCTGCTTGGGTCTGACAAGTTCATTCTCCTCCATTAATAGACTGCGACCCACTGGTGAATAAGAGCATATACAGTGGAGATTTCATAGTGGTTTCAAATAGAAACTAAAATCAAACCAAAACCAAAACCCCCACAGTGGGGATTTCAAAGCGGTCTCAAAAAATTGAGACCGTTGACCGGTTGGTGCATATTGAGCCCGCCCTGATTCATTAACCAAGGCAAGCCAACGTGATAGCATTGCCCCTGCTCTAACGCTTGTTCTTTTTTTACCAAACGTGACACGTGTCACGCATTGTCCCCCTTCCCCTCTTTTTAATTTTTTAAAAAACTACTTAGGAAACGTGGCTCAATCAGGTGGTGCCAATCGTCCCAAATGAATTTTTTTTAAACGTGGATTTTAACATTTATGGATTTTTTTTGTGCTATTTTAAAATTCAAAAAAATATGATTTTTATTTTTCAAAATCTAAATTAAATTTTGGTTCTTTTTAAAAATTAAAATTAAATTCTTTTTTAAAATGTGGTTCTTTTAATTCTGGTTCATAAAATAATTTTTGAAATTAATTTAAATTTTAAAAATAAAATTCAATTCAAAAATTACAAGTGTAATATTAAATTTCACATTTCAATTTATTTTGGTAGGTAAATTTATTAAAATTAAATATTGAAGGTAAAATTAATAAGTATGGTAGAGAGAATCAAGTGGGGTCTATGGAGTGGTTTCAACCATTGTGGAGAGAAAATGGAGTGGTTTCTTTGTGGTATCAGTTGATGAGGTGAAAGAGAGATTGAATATTTAATGAATTGAAACCACAAGAGCAGTGTGATTTTACCATTGTACATCTAAGAGTATCATTAATGTTGAAGAAGATTTAACAGATTTTCTGTTCATTAATATCTAGGGCATCATATTTGTCCATATCACTAAACCTCTGGTTCATATCACTGAAACACCAGGGGATACTACACAAAAATTCGTGCACTGCAAATTAAACCCATTCATAAACATCTTCTTTTTCTATCTAGACATCCTTGTACAAACATTTAACCAAACTTTGTAGCCATTGATCTACACTTAGTTAATCATTTTTTAGTCGTAGAATTTTTATGATTTCAATTTTTACGTTTTGAAATTGATATTTAATTTGACAATTTAAATTTGGTTGATATTTTGTGATTTTCAGTTGTTATTTTGTTAGTTATAGTTGATGTTTATAATTTTATTTTGGCAATTATGTTGATGTTTTACAATTTTTTGTTGATTAGTATTTTTTGTTTTTTAAATTTTTTTTTGCGATGGTAATTGATGTTGACAAATTCTTGGAAAATTGTATTTTCATAGGTTTATGGAAATAATTAGTTTCATCAGAATTATAGAAAGTTAGGAATTAAGTAGCAATTTTCTGGAAATTGCAACTCACACGGGCTATATATAACTCTTCCCTTTTCATTTTCATTAAATTTTCATTTTAATTAATCTTCATTTTCGTTCTCTCTCCACACTTTATCCTCTCCCTCAAACGCTACTGATCTCGATTTTCTTCAAAAAAATTTGTTCATGTTGCGGCTTCGATGTTCCTTTGTGTTTGCCACAGGTAATTTTTTATTTTTGAGTTTGTTTGTCATTTCCTTTTAGAATTTTATCTTCCTATTTTAGGGTTTTTGTTTTGGATCTGATGTTTCTTATGTGTTATTGCAGCAGAATTGTGAAGAAAAGGGATAAATTCATCGAAGGTGTTGCAAATGGTGAAGGTGATGTTTATTTGTCGATTTTTTGCTGTTAATGTGTATTTTTGCTGTCAAATGTTGAATACATGTGCTTTACTTTACCTTAAAACCTGTTTTTGATGCTATTTGTGTGATGATGTTAGTGTTTTTCTGTTTTCCCCAATTTACTAGGTTTAGGGTTTAGAAGATCCGATGTTTATTGGGATATTGCTAATAGCTTTGGTGTGTACTGTTTGTTGTTGGTTTCCCACCTTTTTGTTTTTGCAAAATGTAGTGAGAGGTATTTTTTTTTTGGATTTGAATCTGACTTTGTTGTAGTTGATAGGATTCATATTTTTTTTATAAAAGGTTAAGTGTTTATTATGAATAATTTTTGTTATTCTTCACTAGTTGATGAAAGGTTGTTTAACATTTTTTTCATTAGCTTGTTACATTTTCAGTTTATCTATTAAGGTTCATTATTATATCTGTAACGTAGTTATTTTTATTATTTTTACTTTGATCAGTCTAGTTATTAATGTTGTGTTTATTAATCTGATTTATTCATGATTGTTTTGTTTTAGTTTTGTACAAATAGGTGTGGGCAAATCTTTACAAATTAACAATTCACCAGTTGTTCCATTGAATCTTCCCAATAGGAGGAAGAATGCAATTGATGTTGTTATTGAGGAACCAGAAACTGCTCATATCATCACTTATAGGAGGGTTGCTTCAAAAAAGTCCACTACACTTCCTACTGATAGGTCTGAGGCTGAGGATGGAGTTGATAAAATTGGGGGATCTTGATCCCATTAGAGTAAAGTTGCTGATGTGGATGCTGCAGGTTTGGATGTTGGGGCTTTTGATGATAATGTGGGGGATTCTGTTGAGGGTGGGGCTTTGAAGTTGCTGATCAGGGTGCTGGTGGTTCTATTTTTGTTGAGAGTGCTGGCCTTGGTCGCGGTTCTGGGCAGGTTAAGAAGGTCAAGTAAGATGTGAAGAAAATAGTTAGCAAGGTAGTTGGAAAAAAGAAAGGTTGTTGTGGTTGAAAAGATTGTAGGTGAGAAGAGTGTTGGAAAGAAAAAGGTTGTTGATGACACAGGTGAAGCTACTCAGAAAGAGTTGAGGAAGAAAGCTGCAGCCGAGAAAGCGCAAAAAGGAGTAAGAAATTTTTTTTCGTTGAGAAAGTTGTAGATGAAGAAAATGTATGTTGAAGCTGAGAAGAAGACAGCGGAAACATGTGTAAGGAAGGTTGTTGAGAAGACAACAAAGAAAGATGATGATGACGTGGGACTGAAAAATAGAGATCGGGAGATTCAATAGGTCATGACGCTTGTAGGCAGCGATGGAGTAAAATAAGTTTTTCCTCTCTCTTTTTACCATGATGGTTTTATTGTGAAACATGGGGTTTTTTTTGTTATTGAACAGTGTTTTTTTTATTGTGATTATTTTTTAACATTTTAAAGTTAGTTTTATCAGTTACTTATTATTTACATATGACATTGATAAATTAGTTTAAAGGGTATATATTTTATATTGAAACATTTGTTGTATATTCATCCTGTGATAATTTGTTGCTTTTAGTGAGGGAAGATATTATTTTATAAATCAATGTACTTTTTTAAAATAGGTTAAACGTTTAGCTATAATCATTCCTTTTTTTACGTTATGGTTTCATTATGAAACATTTATGTTTGTTTTGAACAGTTTCTGTTCTAGTTGTGATTATTATCTTAACATTTTAAACATAATTTTATTAGTTACTTATTATTTACATATGACAATTATAATTTAGTTTAAAGGGTATATCTTTTAGATTGAAGCATTTTTGGTAAATATATCATGTGATAATCTGTTGCTTTTAGCGAGTGAAGATATTATTTTAAAAAGTAGTGTACCTCTTTTTAATTGAGGTTAAATTTTTAGTTATAATCCTTCATTTTATTGATGGGCGGTAGTTTGGAATTATGAGAAGGTTTTCAAGTCTTCTTGCATACCTGACATGATTATGGACATGATTGCCTTTTTCTCGGAGTCTCAAATAGCTGATGCTCTTGCTCTTGGTTTTGGTGGTCTGTTGGACCTTGGTATTCGTTAGTTGCCTCTTAAGATTGTTCCTTTTTCTAGTACAAAATTTTAATTCTAGTTTTTTGTGCAATATGTTGGTGATGATAAGTGCACCTTTTGTCCGGGTGATGTGTTTGATGTCTTTGGTTTGCCTAATCATGATGAAGATGTTGTTGAAATTAGTCATGCGGGCAAAGTTGAAACCCAAATATAGAATTGAGGGGACGATTGAGGGAAAAGTTTAAGATTGAAGAGAATGGGGAGATTCTTTTAAATCTAGTTTATGAGGTGATGATTGAGCTGAGAGAAGGAGGTGAGGAGTTTCAACGATGTTTTGTGTTGTATTGTGTTGGGTTCTTCCTTGCTTCTAAAGGCTATTGATATGAAGCCTTTAAGAGCTACTGAAAAGGATATGAGCAAAATTAACAAGCCTAATTGGAGTGGATATGTTCTCAAAAAATTATGTGAGGGTGTGGATAAATTTAAGAAGATTACCTCTTATAAGGCTATGAGTGGCTATGTCTACTTTCTATTAATTCAGTTTTTGCTGCGTGTTCCTTAGAATTTGAAGGATCTGTGGATGTACTGCTACTTCTACATTTGAGTGAGGAAAATATGAAAAGTAGGTGCGAGTGGCTGAAGAAATTTGGGTATGAACGAGCTACATTACTGAAGGATGTATATCCTTTGATTGATTTTGGAAGACTGCGAGTAGGTGTATCAAAAGGTACAGCTGCCTTTGTTGGTGGTACGAGTGAGTCTCGTAAAGCTGCTGCTCTTGGTAGTTGGGTTCTACAATTTGATATTCCCGTTGGGGTTTCAACGGATGAAGAGATTGCAGCCCTTAAACTGAATGTGAGTACGGAGTTTCATTTGTTTTTGTTTTATATTGGTTTAGTTGAATTTTAGTGTAATTAGTTGATGTTTTATGCAACTGGTGAGGAATTTTCCTTGTTTCTAATGGACAAGGAAAGGATTGTTGAAAGCACAAACAATGGCCGCTCAGGACGTTCTCGACACTAATTCAAAGCAGCAGTACAGCTCTCAAGATTCCTTTGAGCAATCTTAAAGCAGAGTGATGACTTGATGAACGGTTTTAAGAAAAAAGTAGTTGATTCCATGCCCAGTTTTGACCTTCACATATCTCAGTGATATGTGATTTGAATATCGTTTGTAATAGGTTGTAGACTTATATGCCCAAAATTTGTATTTTTGAATGAAAACAGATACGCTTTTGTTATTTTGAAGTAATCTAACTTTAGGTGTGACAAGTTGGATGTTTATGTTAAACCGGTGATGGTTTATAGTAATAAATGCTCCCTAAAAAATGCATATTTTAGAAGTTTATTTTGTTTCAGCTTTTTCTCTTAAAATTTTGAAGTTACGTGCTTATTTTTATGCCAGGTTGGATTTTAGGGTAAAACATTTCATGTTTGTAGTGATACATGTTAACCATAAGTTGCATAATTCATAAGTTTAGCATGCTATCAACCTTATTGTAATTTTGGCAGATTTTATATTTAGGTTAAAACACTGAGACTTTACAGTGATAAATGCTCATTACAAAATTCAAAATTCATAAGTCTACCATTATAGTGCAATGATTATTATACATGCAATGGTTGTTGAAAGACTACTTCTTTATCAAAAAACATTAATAATTTAGAATAGACACTGTAATGAATGCAGTCTATAATGTAACATAAAAAGAACTTTCAGATTCTGAATTACAATTAAAATAAGTTGTTGAAGTGATTCAAATGATATGTTGTTTTGGTGTTCTGGTATCAAACTCATTTGTAGATCATTTTCCTTTCTCTAATGCCGACTTGATTCTTGCACACCTTCCTTTTGTCTTTGCATACTTTGGATCGTGTATGTTTGTTGTGGCTGAACTTGATGCGCTGATAGCATCGTTTTGTTCTATGGCACTTGATTATGTAGACAAGATTTATTGAATTGCGATTGTTTCTTTACCTAGGGCATCTTCGAGAACTCCTCAAGCATTTATATTGTCTTCACTCTTCAAGATCCTATTGTAGAATTTCCTTTCCATTTCTTTGTTGTTCTTTCATTTCAAGATCAGATGTCCTTCAATTTCTTTGGTGTCGGGTCTATGTCTTCCTTGAGGTATTTATCCCGGACCTGTTTCTTCACATTCTTTGTCCATCTTAGAGAAATGTACTGTAGGGGTATTCGGTAGATGGAACGGAAGTGCAAAACTCTAATGCAATGAAAGCACAACATACCTGTTTCATGTTGAAAAATCTTGCTCATATATTGAAGGGTGTACAATTTGTGTTAAAACAGTAATTATTTATACTCAAACCATAATTGTTTATGAGAAGAACGGTTGATCACAACATACCTGTTTCTTCATACACCCTGCCAGAAGAGTTGAGCTCAACTAATTCTTGTGTTTTTTTAACATTACTGATTCTATAGATGTTGTGTGCTTCTCCCAACTTACTTCAAACAGTTTGAAATTGCCACTGTTGTAGACTTCCACTATTGGTGTTGCCATTGTGATGTTGAATTCCTTCTTAAAGTTATTATACAATTTCAGAGTATAGACCTCACCTCCATGTTTTAGAAGTCCAGCATAACTATCAAGCACAGTTGTGTTCGGCTGTGCTCTCTATGCTTCTCCATTTCCTGAAAGTTTTCTCAAATATCTTCAAGAATTGAGTGAGAGATTTTTTTTTTATGGGAACTAAACATGACGGTATTTTTCGTACTCTCACTTATTTGTGATGCTAGAACTCCAACTGAGAAAAATCCTTGTTCAAAGTACGGTACCATTTCTCACGGATATTGTATAAACGTTGAAACCAAGTTTGGTCTTCCAAGCCATATGTCGAGATCATGGTCAGCCAAATATCTTCAAATTCTTCATGATTAACACACCATGTTAAGCAGTGATCAAATGTCTTTTGAATGGATTGTCTTTCTTCGATTATCCATAGTGCGTAAAATAATTTTGCTAAAGGTGCCATATACAAAGTCGGTGTCTTGTTGTTGGTAAAACTTGTTCCAGTATGTAACAGATGGGTTTTATATTGAAACATCTTAGTCATATATTAAAATAATGTAAGGGAGTACAATTTGTGTTAAAACAGTAATTGTTTATAATGAAAACAATAATTACTTATCAGAAGATCAATATTCTTTTTTCATTAAACAATTTTTCATAAGGTTGATGATTTATAGGGTAACATAAAGCATTTAAATGAAAATAGTACCTTTCTATTGCAGTGACCATTGCTTGGTCTTGATCAGTGAACGTAGTTATAGGTGTTTCCCCCCATTCATTTTATGAAGGTTTCAATCAACTATTCGAACGTTGCTGCCTTTTCATCAGATTTGAAAGCACAAGCAAACATGATGTTCTTCCAATGGTTGTTGACACCCATAAACGGAGCACATATTAGGTTGTATTCTTTTTTCTAAAGGTTGTGTCGAACACCAATACATATCCAAACAATGTGTAATCCTCCTTCATCATCGAATCTCTCAAAAATAAGGTCGATAACTTGCTTTCATCATCCATCTTCACTTGAAATAAAAAATCTATATCCTCTTCATTCTTTTGTTGAAGCTTCTCTATAATAGTTTGTGCATTCCCACCTTCAATCACCTTCATTCCCAGTCTTCCAACGTAATTTATATGGTCCCTCATGGTATGTCCTAGATTCTCTTCACCTCCAGTTTCATGGACCAAGTAATTTAAGCCAATTGATGGCTTTAATCCAGCGGTTTCCATCCCCTCTATATCTTGGCCTTTTTTACAGTGATTTTTCTCTCACTGCGTTGTAGATATTTCTAATCAATTCTTGTAAACTCATGGTTGTGCTGCAAGATATGGTGCAAAACTTTACAACGGTTGTCAACCAACTTGATTCGTATTTCATCCTTACAACCTGTTTTGGTTACAGAAAATTCCTTGGACTCTCTTTTTTGAAGTTGTATCTTTCGATCCATCACAGATTGGCATTGGTGGGGTTGATGTTTCTTTTTTCCCAAGTTTTCCATTGACATGAGCGCGCAAGTAATGACTCCTTGGTTGTTCTTCCGCTGAGTGGTTTTTTTGTAGCTGAATCCCAATTTGTTAGCATGGCGTTTGTAGAGATCCTCCCATTCTTGTAGCATTTTTTC
>JAULKK010288899.1:0-13545 GCA_032355705.1 Rubia peregrina
TCCAAATGGTATCACTAATTACCATACATTTCATGGAAATATTATCATTCAACATCAACAGTTCATTGATTTCCATACCGACTATTAAAAAAAAGGAACATCAATTTAGAATACACAATTATTATATTCGGATCATATTAACTACAACCAAAGTTAAATAATATTAAAACCGAATCTATAATACATTTTTAGAACCGAATATATAATACACAAAGTCAATATTGAGACCTATAATGATTATCATACATTTTTAAAACCGAAAAATTCCATACAATGGATTGCTAATAAATAATTATACCAAAAAATAGCTTGTCCACTCCCCGACGACGCAGCTCCGTCGACGGGGGCGCATGAAATCCACATGCGGGAAAATAGGTGGAGCGTGAGGGCCACGCACGGCTTACGCGGCGACGCGTGTTGGTCACGCTCAAAAGCAACAGCACCATTTAAAGCAAAACTGAAATCGTCCGACAAAATGCAACCTTAGTCCAACAAGATAATCATTTCCAACACTCAATACGGGAAAAATAACAAAAAAAAAATCAAAGATCTAAACATTTACCAACCTTAGTTGGATGGATATTTGCCCAAGAATTTGAAACTGAAATTCCCATCTTCGAACCTCAGGGAACAAAGGACGTGGTGGTCGGTGCAAAAACTGGACAAGAAATGGGTAGGAAGAGCAATAACGGGGCATGAATTCGCAATAAAAGTGGACGGAAATTGCAAGGAGAATAAAGAGCACGGGTGCTCTGTTTTTTGTTCTGAAGATGCCTTAAACCCGTGGTAAGAAGACTCATTCAACGAATGTGTCTTTAGAATTTTTAATATAAAAAAACAAACGGTGAAGAAGCATTCCGCAAATGCGTCTTCGGATTTCAGAAAATTAAAAATAATTCCTAGACAAAGAAGACGCATTCAGTGAATGCGTCTTCAAAGATGCGCCAAAAATAATAAAAGAAAATGATGAAGACGCATTTCATGAATGCGTCTTCTTCAGCAGAAATTTTTTAAAAAAATTTGGTTGAAGTCGAATTCAGTGAATGCGTCTTCAGAGATGTGCCACAAAAAATAAAGGAAAAAACATGAAGACGCATTGACGCATTTCATGAATGCGTCTTCTTCAGCTGAATTTTTTTTTTAAAAAAAGGGAAATGGTTGAGGACGCATTCATGCGTCCTCACCATTTGCATCTAGCCACCGAGACTGTAGCACCAAACTTGGGTTTTTCTCTGAATTAGAAGAGGAGAAAAGTAAGAGAGAGATGTGACGGTTGGGAGAAAAAATGAGTGAGAGACATGAAAATTTGACAAAGTCTTGGAAAAGATCGTCTTTCCATAAGCTTATGGAAAACGAGGTTTAATTAGAATGATGAAAGGTAAAAGGTAAAATGTCTTAGTTGCAATATTAAAAATTTATTATGCAACATGTAGTAGTTATAAAGTTTATAACTCTGTTCATGCAACCCAAAAATTTTATCTTCATTTCTTCTAATTTTCACTTTGAACCTTGGTCTTTTCATAGCTTATGGAAAGACCGTCTTTCAAGAGACGGACTCTAAAAATTAAGTTAATATTATAAAGAGATTATTTCACTCTTTAAATTATGATTTGAAAAATTGACTTATTGATAGAGTTAGTAAAGTGGTGTGTTTTAATGTTAAAATATGTTTTGATATGAAGTATGATAATGTTTTTCTAAATTTGTTTGAATGAATTGTTATATTTTATAAAATTCCCTCAAGAAAAATAATAGTGAATCAGGGTCGGAGCTTCGCACTACTTCCTCTGGTACTTCTGGCTCCCATACAATTGACATTTTTTTATGAAATATAAAATGAGTGGAAGAGGTTATCTTGGGAGTAAAAAGCAAATTGAATAAATAAAAAAATCTAAATTTTGCCAGAATAGAATGGAACCATTATTTAAAAACGAAATAAAAAAGTAATGGAGCCCAATTTAAAAGATCAAAAGGAGTACTACATAGGGACTCTTATACTCTCTTTGTTTCACTGTATTTGACACCATAGGTGATGTTTTTTCTTCAAGTTGAAATGTGTAGAGAGTATTGAGCAAAGAGAGTAAAGAGTTTAGTAAGCAGTTGAGAATGATTCACTTTTTTTATCATAAAAGGAAATATGACAATCTTAGAAAAATATACAAAAATGATATTTGTGTCATAATTTTAATAAAAGGAACATATACCAGTATAACCCTACCTACTTGGGTAAGTGCCAAATAATTTTTATTACAAAAACAACCCTCACTACTTAATGAAAGTGTAAGCAATACAACCCTCCAGAGTATATATTTCACCATGGACTTGCCATTTCCAGCTATTGACCAACCAAAATGACCAAAATACCCTTTTGGCCAAAGCTGAAAATTCATTTCCCAGTGTATCCCGTTTCTTCTTATTCTTCATATCCCTCTCTTACCCAACCATCTGTCACCACCACCAAGCCACCTCCGGTCACCTCAACCACCACCTTTTGGCCACCATAACCACCAGCTTTGACCACCACAACTTATGCCCACCGCCACCTCTGGCCACCACAACCACCACCTCCCGGCCACCATAACCACCACCCCCAGCAACCACAACAACTAGCTCCGACCACCATAACCCACGATCACCACCTCCCCTGCCACAAACCACCAATGCCCAGCTCTCCACCACCTCCCACCTCCACCATTGCTCACCTCAACCACCGCTCACCTCCACCTCCGCCCAGCTCAAAACCACCACCACCACCACCCAGTTTTGCCTCTGTTTCCTTTCGCTCCGCCACCACCCAGGCCCACCTTCGTTGCCTTTTGCTTTGCCACTACCCAACTCTGCCATTGCCGTATCGAGCCCAACCCTTGCACCAAAGCCACCAATCCCTTCCCAATATAAGTTCACTATCGCCACCACTTGAATGACGCTCTACCACCACTCAATGCCACCTCTGTCACCTTTCGCTCTGCCATCACCCAAATTTTCCTCCGCCATGTCAAGCCCAACACAAGCACCAACGCCAACCCAACCTTAATGCCAACCCAGCCCAAACCTAGCGCTGGTGCCACTGATCCCTTCCCATCTAAGCCCACCACCTCTAACACTTAAACGGTGCTCCGCCACTGCTCGAACGATGCTCTATTGGCTTTCTCTTAGCTACCACCCAGCCCCGCCTCCATCGTTGTTCATAGGTGTGATCGATGATATGACTTCAAGTTGTTTAGGTTGAGTAGGAAAAAAGGGGTGATCGCCGATTCAGAAATCACAGGGATGAGTAGCAAAAGAAGAATAGGGAAGAAGAATGGGTTAGGTTTAAGGGTTAGGGGTATAATAGTCAATTCACTTTTTACTTTATTTCTTCAAAGGATAAAATTTTCTTTTCAATCAAATCTTGCCTTAAACTGCTGGAATGGCTAAAATTGTACTTACATCTACTATCGGGGATTATATTTGCACTGTCAATTATCAAAAGATTATATTGGCACTTATAAAAATTAGGTAGAGTAATATTGTTTTTTCTTTATGGTAAACTCTTATTTCATCTTCTTTCTTTTCGTATAGTACTCTTTCGATTTCAACCCCCCCCCCAACAATATTATTAGGAGTCCATCTCCTATGAAACTGTTTCATAGTGAGACGAGGGATTAGAAGGAAAATAGAAAAAGGTCAAACTAAATTCGAGGTCAAAATCTAAAATATTACGGACTCAAGGTATATGTAAAATGCATGAAAAAATGAGGAAAAAAACACCCAGCTCATCATTCCCTGCCCAAAAGCGTGGAAAGATACCAAGCCCAAAACACGCCTTCATCAAAAAGCGTATAACAAAAATGGATTAAGCATCAACATCCGAATCAAAAAGCATACAAGCACTCAAATCCTTCAACCGTTGTTCATCATGAAAAACAACCGGTCCGATTTTGAAGAAAACCATCAATAGGCATCAACAAAAGCATCAATCAAGTAAAGTACAACTATTTTTAGGTTGAATTCAAAATCAATCATCATATATATGTGATTTAACACAATTTTTGAAATGTCATAGATTCAAACTCGGATCATGATGGAAGAAGGTGATTTACAGATAAAAAATTAGTTGGAAATCATACAAACAACGCGAACACGGAATCCTACACCAGAAAGCAAAATGAATATCAATTATGAACATATCGTACCTATTTTGCAAGGTCAGATGTTGAACTGTCTATCCTTGAATCTGATGTATCTATATTCTGATTTGAAGAGGGGTAGACTATGTTTATGAACAATTCAATTGTATTATTTGAATAGCAGCAAACTATGTGTAGCGGCAAAGTCTGATCCATAAGTCTGATCATACATGTTCTACTGATGCTAGGTTTTTTTTCAATGTAAATTTGTTGTAAATTTGCTGCAAAGTTGATTTAAAATGTAAGAGCTTTCAAATTATAAAGTTGAAGTTATAAGAACTAATTTTAAAGTTTTAAGCAGTGCGAAGAGGATCTGTTCACATTGTGCAAAAGGACAATATGTGAACATAATCTGATTTATAGCAGACGATGTTCATAAAATATAGCATGATGTTTAAAATATATGACATGATGGTACATATTAACTTAATATAATGAGAATAACAATTTTCAGAAAATATGATGTGATGTTACTCATGTGCCACTTGATGTTTCAAATATATAACATGATGTTCTAACTATGCATCATTATGTATAGTTTATTTATTTATTTGTAGGGAGTTTTCAATTACAGGTCTACATAACTTGTTGAAAATAGATCAAACAGAATCCCTTCAAGGAGTGCAAGAAACTACGTGGGAAGAGCTTGAAACATTATACCGTGCTTATGCAACTTCACTTGGATTTTCTGTACGGAAGTTGACACCGAAACTAACAAATGAAGGAAAACTCAAGGAAAAATATTACACGTGCTCACGTCATGAGAAATCAGCTTCAAAGACTCTTGACACCCCAATCTAACAACCACAAAAATAAAAGAAAGACCAAAGAATCCAATTACAAGAATATGTGTAATGCTGCAATCAGGATCAAGCTTGTCAATGAAAACATCTATGAAATGAAGCACCACATCACTGAGCACAACCATGATTTGTTAAGGAATGGGTGGCAATACTTGTAGCTCAGTGAGAGGAAGATAGAGTATGAAAAGGCAAGAGCAATTGAGGCTATGGAATTGGCAGGATTAAGGCCAGCTACAAGTTTCAATTATTTGGCATGTGATGCAAATGGAGAAGAAAATGTGAGGCAAACGATGAGGGACCGCATTAATTATGTCAACATGTTGAGGATGAAAGAAATTGAAAGAGGCGATGCACAAAGTGTGATTGTTGAGCTCTACAAAATTGATGGAAGGGAAGATGATTTATTCTTTACGGTCAAGTTGGATGAGGATAACTGCGCTTTTTTGGAGGGATGCAATGATGAAAGAGGATTACATGCTCTATGGAAATGTGATGATATTTGACACCACATATAGGGTAATAAGTACAACCTTGTTTGTGCACCGATTGTTGGAATCAACAACCATTGGAACAATGTGATGTTTGGTTGTGCGTTCATTGGCGAACAAAAGAAAGGGACTTTCATTTGGTTGCTAGAGACATTCAAAAAGTCAATGTCATGAAAAAACAAGTGACAGTTTTTATTGACCAGGACTCAGCTATGGCAGGTGCTATCAAAAAGGTACTTATAGCAACCTACTCAGTTTTTGTGTTGATGTTTCAAAAAATTTATGTGATGTTTCAAGTATTTGTGGTTGATGTTACATACCTCAACACATATGATTATACAAACACTATAAATTCATTTCTAAAATACATGTATGATGTTCCTGTATTATAAATGAAGTTTCATGAAAAATTGATTGATTCTTTCTGAACACAATTAAAACATGAATACCAGATGTTTGATGTTTCAAAAGCAGGCCATAACCTTTTACAAAAATTGACTGATGTTTCACACTGCAACCCTTTGTACTAGGTGTTCACTGACACAAAGCACATGCTGTGTCTATGGCATCTCAAACAGAATGCAATAAGTCACTATGATAAAGTGAAAAGTGACGAAGAATTTGGCATGAAATTCGACCATTTTGAAGAAATGTGCAAATGAAGAGGAATTCCAGAGGACAAAGTCTTGTATAAGACCGTCTCACAGTGAGACCAGAAATTAAATTGCAAAGATTTCAACATGAGGTTTCATATCAAAGTTTAAAAAGTCCAGGGATTGGTTGTGTAATTGTGATAATTTGCAGTTTAGTCCTACTATATATATTGAAATCGGATAGCATCTTTTCCAAATTCATGCTCATTTTTCATTCCAAATTTTCTACAATTTCAAATTCCCTCTCTTTCAAAATTGGAATCAACCGCACAAAAATCTTCCAACCGCTTGATTTCTTCTACTTAAATGGTTAATTTTTCATTTTTCTTCGTCATTTGAAATGTGCATTGATCGGATTGAAGCTGCGCTTTTGTTCCGGCATTTTTTGTTGTTCTTCGTTCGGTTTTTGACGATCTAGGATTGGACGAGTTCGGATTGTGTTTTATTTGCTAGTGTAATGTAATCACTAGGTTTTTTGTTGGTATTTTTATTTTTGCCCAATTTTTGGATGTATGTAATGTTTAATGCTTCGTGTAGGTTTCCTAAGTGTTTCTTTTGCTTATTTTGTGTTTCACTTTTGATTGTGGAGTTTAATGTTTGTTTACTGTGTTCGATTTGAAGTTTCTAGGGTTTTTGTTATTCACTGTACTCATATTTGGGGATTGCTCTATTTATTTGTCTTTGTTGAGTAGTTTTTAGTGTTTTATTGCTTTTATGTGATGTTAAGCAACTGTTTTTGTTCGGATTTTTCATTGATTTGGTTTCTTTGTTGAATATGTTTGGTATTTTAGGGTTTCTTTAGACTGTGTGTTAATTTATTTGTATTTGTTGTTGTTTTGTAGATGTTGAGGAAGAAAGAGTCCGGTGAATCACTTAATGAAGTTCTTCTTGACATTGCAAAGAACTATGAAGATCCTGCTATAGGAAGTCCTGCTCTTGACAAAAAAACCCAAAGAAACGAGCATTTTCTCATGGTATTTATTGTTTGTCAATGTTTTGGCAGGATTTTTTAATTGTATTTCCATATTTTATAGTAAATTGTTACTGTTCAGTTTTTTTGGATGTTGTAATTTTATGACCTTATGTTTTATAGTTTTTTTTGATATTTCACTTATACTCTTTTCATGTTGATTAGTCATCTATTGTGTCTTTCTAGTGTGATTTCTCATCTATTGTGCCTTTCACGTATTGTGTTTTAGGTTTTATTATTTATTATATTTTCATGTATTTGATTTGTCATTTTCCTTTGAGCTGATATGTTGATGTTTTAAGTTTAGGTCATGATGTATATTTTTCAATTTGACATGCTTTTAAATTCAGGTTATGATGTCTTAAGTTTGCTGAATGATGTTTTAAGTTCGGGTTATGATGTATACTCTTCCGTTTGATATGCTTTTAAGTTCAGGTTATGATGTTTTGAGTTTATTGAATGGTGTTTTAAGTTCAAGTTATGAGCTAGTATGTTGGATGGTGCATTTATTTTTTAGAGGTGTATTTCATGTATTTTGTGTATGTTGTGTCTATTTAGGTTCATTTCTAAATTTATGAGTGTGGTGTAGTTTGTGACTTGTGATGAGGTTTTAAACAATGATATATATATATATATATATATTTCTTGTACTTGTTTGGTATTATTTTTATATTTTTTGATGATTTATACCTCCAGTTTCACTTTTAGTTTCAGTTTGATGTTATTGATGTCTTACGATTTCAGTTTTGTAAGTTTTTCACTTGGGTAGAATGTCTTTGTCTTATTGATGTTTATTATTTTAGATTGATGTTCTTTGTTTTCATATTGATTTTTTACGTGTCTTGATACGATGCTGTTTTCTTTGATCTTGTTATCCTTTTGCTGAAGTAATTTTCCGTTGCATTACATTTTTATGCTTATATAATTAAATTTGATGTTTCAGATTCACTATTGTTGGTGGCTGCGTTGTGAGGCAATCACACCGACTGAGGGGTGCTTATTTACTTTTCTGAATGTTGCATATTAATGTTTCATTTTTTAATGCTGCTGTTCTGTTTCAGGACTCTCCTCTGCGTAGAGGAGACAGAAGGAGAAAGCCAAGAGAAAACTTAATTTGGTCGATGAAGATGAAACTTCAGAAGGAGCTGATAGTTGCAATTTGGACACTGTGCTGACTGAATCAGGTTTTGGTTGTGCTGATAAAGCTGGACCGGATGGTGTTGTTGTAGATGAAGCTGCTAATCCTGAGAGTCTATCTTTTTATTTTTTATTTACTTTTCTAAATTTTGTATATTAATGTTTCATATTTTTATTAATTCTATTATTTTGTTTCAGGACTCTCATCTCCCAAGAGGAGAGAGAAGGAGAAAGCCAAGAGACTGATTAATTTGGTCGATGAAGATGAAACTTTAGAAGGATCTGTTGGTCACAATTTGGAGACGGTGATGCCTGAAGCAGGTTCTGTTTCTGCTCATAAAATTGCTAATCCCGAGTGTCCATCAAATAGGAGGATGTTGCACAAACCTATGGCTGTGAAGAAATTGAAAGTTGCTGCTAAGGGTGTCAGTGGCAAAAGTATTGAAATTAAATGATTTGTTTTCAATTTTTTAATCTTTCAATGTTTTATTCCGTTTCCTCATGTAATATGATTTGATGTTTTATTTTTTGTAGCTGTTGGTGTTAGTAAGGGTAAAAACCCTGTTACGAAGAATGATGCTGGTTTGAAGAAGCAATAAAAGAAGGACATTGTTGTTAGACGTGAAGGTGCTAGTGCTGAGAGTCTGTCTAATGGGAGGATGCTGCGGAAGACTACGGTTGTGAAGAAAGCTAAGGTTGCTGCTGAGAGTGTCAGTAGCAAAGATACTGTTTTAAATGTATTCTGTGATTTTTAAAAAGATTATGGTATGATGCTTCATATTTTGTAGTTGATTATTTTAGATTTCTATTTTCATAATCAAACCAATGTAATTTACCTCTAAATAATCTTTACAAATGGCATTGAATGTTGTATTCTATATCTCTAGAAATGAAAATGGTAGGAAGATCTCATGAGTGCAAAACCTCTTTAAATTTTTTCCAATATTAAAGGTTTTTATATGAGTTACGTAGCAACTATTATTGTAAAACCCGCTACAAAATGTAGTTATCTATCACATCAACATTTAATGCTAGAGAATGAAGCAGCTATTTTCTAATAACAAATGCTTTTCTTTCCCACCAAAAGTAATATTGTTGCGGTTATATAGAAAACAACTGCTATGATTTTTTGTCAATGCTAAAAAAATTACTTTAGAAGCGGTTATTCAATAAATAGCTGCTATAATAATTGTAATTGTAGAAGTTTTTAAATTAATAGCTCCAAAAAAAATAGTTGCTACAAAAAAATTTAGGAGCAGTTTTCTAGTAGTGCTCTTTGGTTTTACAATTGAGTGATTGTATTCATAATAGAAGATCCCTATATATAGGGCAAGTACAAAGACCAAAGGCCAACTGGAAAAGGTAACTAACTAATCACATGTGAAAAAGGACTATATTCTAAGCATATTTACATTAATCTAATTGAAAAATAATATTACAAAGTCTAATCTTAATATTTACAAAAACATCCTCAATACCCCTCCCCAAGTTTGAGCGTGTAATTCCAAAGCGGCCAACTTGGGAAGTAGTAACTGAAACCGTTGACAGCCAAGCGCTTTAGTGTAGATATCTGCAGATTGACCTGAGGTGCCAATATGATGAGTGAAAAGCTCACCAGACTAAACAAGATCTCTTACAAAATGACAATAAATTCCAATATGCTTCGTTCACTCATGAAAGACATGATTCGCCAAATTTTAAGTTTGATTTCAAATTCGATTTTGGATATTGAAACTCAATCTAAAACTCGACCCGAATACCAAATTGCAATAATAAATAAATTCATTAAATATATATCGAATAAAATAATTTTAAAATTTTAAATACATTTCTAAATAGATATAAGCTTGAGGGCTCATTTGTAAATTTTAAAAATTATTCCCAAAAGTCAAAACCTAAGTTTTGGAAAATTTTGAAGCAAAGAATTTAGTACTTGTTCTTTCGTTTTCGTTAAAAGTGAAGGTTTTGAAGAATTAATTTCAAAATAAACTATTGATCAAAGATGTTGAATGTAATCCTAAAATTATTATAGTTGAAATTATATTGTACTTGTTGGATTATATTTAGAATACTTGAATTTTATGATGTACAAATTAAATTACATATTTTTTTAAAAAATTAAACTAAGATACATATTTTTAAAATTGTAAAAAATTTCTTCAGGATTTTGGTTTAATTGGTTTCAATTCGGTTTTAAACCGAAATCGAATCCCGAATCGTTTCAGATATAAAATTTTATTCGAATATTCAAATTGATTTGAGTTTCAGATTTTGTAAGGGTCAACCTGATCCACCAAAACCGAATAAATCGAAAAATGATTAAACCAACCCGATACCCACCCCTAGTTTTTTCTCCTTTTTCGTGGCCCCACCTGCATAAGTCTAGACATATTACCCAAATTCTCCACATTTGCTACATTTGCGAGTCTTAGATCTACTAGGCTCATCCTCCAGTGTTCATTTGGCTTCTTTGTATTCAGTCTTCCATACCGCTCCTTAATTCAGGAGGTTCACACTTTATAACAATAGTGTTTGTCCCAAAGGACTTGTGATGTACCTGAGAGATCATGTGGTCATAATCCTTTCGATTTTTTCCGACAATAACATGACATCACTGTATTTATGAAAACACTGTCTCTTGTGCATCAAGCCAGTAGTTGCATGCATGCACTGTACCCCATGTGACCCTGCACACCACAATTGCAAGATCTACTATAAACCATCACTGTATAATGGGAGTCAATGTGAACTACCTCAAAAGTTGTATCAGAGTAAGGGTGGAATGTAACTCGGAGAGCCTGTACCGTAACAACCTTAAGCATCTTCTCCGTTCACGACACATAACACTATTCCACCCAACACATTTCTTAATGATACCTTTCTTCCAACCTTGGCATTTTCTTGACCCCCAGCCCTTCTATGAGTAACATTATGGGTTCGTTCTTCAGACCCCCAAACAATTGTTAAAGGACTTAGCAGATTGTTGTGACTTTACTACATTTCAAGTTTTTGAGAAAGCATTTCTTGCCTACAGAGAGACCAATCTCAGCCAAATAATCGTAAGCCTCCTCAGATAATTACTTGATCCTACCCATGGTCTCTCTAAAGTCTCTATTGTTATAAGCCATTGAGGAGTTCACAGAAAGTTTCTTGAAAATTGGCATAAATGTGCCGGCTACATTTCCTCTGTGTAGCGTGTGACACGTGGTCTACAATAGCCTCTGCCAGACCCTGCAATGCAAATATAACAAGAAAACATGTAAGAACCTTCACAGAGTGGTCCATGAACGGGAGTGATCATGAGGTTACTTCAAAACAAATGTAAAAACATAGGGCTACATCAGAACATATGTCCAGAAGTTCAGGGTCATATTAGCAATTTCTATACAAACCTGAGGTTGCGTCGGTACTATTGACTAAATCCTAAGTTTACATTTGTACATCTTTATAATATAAGATTGGATTAGTAATTACTAGCCCGTTTGCATCAAAACATCAACAAACATAAATTACATAAAACACCAACCACACACTACAAAATCAGCATGTACCACTAAATACATCTACATAACCAATTCAAAGACATAAAATGCACGATCATAGGAATCACGAATAATCATCCCAAATTAATAAACACAAGGCATAATGACCATATAGTAGGGAGACTAGAGATGTCACCTTATGTTAATCGATCGTGAGAGTCTAGGGTCTCGTTTCAGCAAAACCGCTCCAAGAATTGATTCATGAATGTGAAAAGATCATCTAGTTGTCTTTCGATTCCCCCTTAACATATGCTAATTTAAGGAGGAAAATCCTCCATCAGGGTCATTTCCAATTCCACTCAACAATATTGGCCCTTTATATGAGAACCATTAAAACCCTAATCATCCAAAAAAAATTCCGTTGCAACAAAGCCAATGAAAATCCTCTTCACTAAAATAGATTTATTTCATGAGGCCTCAAAGCCAAACTTCCGTGGTTATAGTTCACCACCTCCACACAATATTGAGGAAGTGTTTTGAAGGACTCCCTGTCGTTCCTATCTATCATCTCTAAGGCAATATTTCTTGCCTTTGGTGCCTTTTTGGTTTCACCCTGAATGGCAACAACTTCACCATTAAGACCTTGTTCGACACTTTTCAATATGCCATCAACAATGGCATAGTCCTCTTCGCTATCCAAACTTTGGCATCTTCACATAACCATCCTACCTGCAGGTATGTTGCCCCTCCAGATTCCTAATGCAGAATTTGTGACAGTCCGATAGTGTGAGGTTGTGGACCCTTCATTTGTGCGCACCTAATATCCTTTCATCGAACGTTTACCCTACTCTTCCTTCTCTTCATAATACCGAATTGGAATTCCTCTTGGATAGAGAAATTACCAATGCCTCACCGAAATCTCCGTGCATCCGCTGTATCGAATAACATCCCCTCTTTTAGGGTTATCTTGTCACCCTCGGCTGTATCGAACTACTTACTGTTTAAGAATTTTCTCGTAGGATGATAATCTCCATTGCTGTGAGAGGCATCCTCGACCTCCTTGGCCGTATCACTGTCCACATATTCCTTCTTATTGGAATCAACCTTAAAGCCATCATAGGTGTACCAATTGAACCATTCAACCCCGTCTTCTAATATTTTTTCATCTTTCGATTCTGCGGTGTAAGATACAATATCGGTGTTGTAATTTGGGGCCCATTATAATGTTAGGCCCTGAACGCACTATTAGAAAATAGGTACATAGGCACCGGTATGTCAGTGTTGGGAGAGCAATACCAGTGTTAGGAATTTCATAGGTAATTGATGTGTCCATATTATATGGGGATTTTGGGATTTTTTTACTCATTTTGGTAGGCTTTTGTGTTTTAGATACTCCATTTTACCTTGAAATTCTACTAGGAGAGTTAAAGGCAAATTTTGCGCTCTTATCACTTTTTAAAGGAATTTTGTTAGACAAGGTAATAGTTCAAAGATTTGAAGACCTTGAATACTACTTTTGAAGACAACGGAGACCATGACGACTTGAAGACGTGAAGAAGAGATGGCTACACTTAGATAAGAAGAAGAAAAGGTTGAAGAGAAACATACGCTGTCTGTCACGAGTCGTGACAGGTCGCTGCCCAGATCATTTTTCTTGACTTTTTGTACTATAAATACCATCTTATCCTCTCCCCCAGAGAACTTCTTCTTCCCGATTCCAGCTGTGAAAACCCTAGTTTGTACCATTTTCATCTTTCTTTCATCTTGATTTCATGTTTGAATTGCTATTGTTATTTAGTATGAATTCTGGTAGCTAAACTTAGTCTTGGGAGAAATTGATAAA
>JAULKK010288908.1:0-13544 GCA_032355705.1 Rubia peregrina
TCGTGTAGACGGGAATGGTCATTCCAGTCATCTAAGTATTTCGGGCTTCAACTCCTTTCTCTTTGGTGCATTTCTATCTACTACCACGATTAAGCGTGTGGCCTTCCGTCTACTACCATCCTTCTAAATGACCTTCAAATATCTACTACCATTATTGGAAATGGCATTTTCTACTCTGAAGTGCTTACGAGCGATCTACAATGAACCACACAAAATAGTTTCTAGATGCTCGTAAGGACATAACATTCATTAAGTCTAAATAAATCTACAAAACAAAGGATTTAGACAAGAAAACCAACAAAGGCTATCTAAACACATTGTAATGTAAACCCAACTAAACCTAGTGATCAACCATACAAAAGATACTAATAAATGTGCTAAATGCATTAGGAAACACTTGCTTCTAGGTGCAGATCATGTCCACCAAATTAAATCTTTACTCATCCTTGAGTAAACAAGAAGAGCAAAGATCAAAGCGGAACATTGCAAGCAAAGAATTCCCCAAGATATTCAGCATTTATTCCTAGACTACCTTAATTCCGCCAAAGATGTAAGAATCTCACAACTCCCACTCCCCAAAGAAGCTAAGATAACCTATCAACCAACATACCAACCAAAATGTGAAGTTCACAAAATTGAGTGTGTGAAACTAAGTTACTCCACCAAAAGATCTTCCAAAAGACAGTCAAAGAGAACTACAAGATTTATTTCAATCTCTCTCAATTTCCCTCACTTTTCCTAGGAGCCCTTTCGGGTTTTCATCCTAGCATCCCACAATTTTTTCCCTTTTTGAGCTCACTTCTAACCTTTTTCAACACTATGGCCTATCACTTTTATGTAGGTTTTTCAACCTATCCGGGTCTATCCCATTATTGCCTAAGTTTTCCTTTTGGGTTTTCGACTTAGTAGGGTATATATTTTTTTCATTTTAAAAAAAAATCAACTTTTGTGTAGCACAAAATGGCCCAAAGGTGGGCTTAATACTACAATTAAGATAAGAAAAATCAAACTAACACACCACCAAAGTGTTCCATCATCCGAAACTACTACAAAAGGTTCCCTCACACCTATAAAACAAACTTTTCAAAATGAGCAAAATAAAACGAGTTTTCAAAACGAGGGAAACAAAATAGGGCATGTAGTCATCATTCAAATCAAAAGAAAAACATGCATTAAAAGATAGAAGCAAAAGTATATGCCATTATAGTGAAGGTGTTCCAATTCCCTCCCCCATACTTAGTTCATGCATTGTCCCCAATGCATGTGACCAAGGTAAAAAAGGGTTGGAAATACCAAAAATCCTCAACGCCTTCTACCACTCATGGCTCCACGCATATGGCATAGCTCGTGCTGCTTGAATGCCTATTGTCGGCTTGCAACGCGAAACTTGGCTCGGCTCGGCTCTTGCCAAACCCTTGTTCCTTCAATTTTTGTCACAAAATTCTTGCACCCAAAAATGCGGAAACCAAGCATAATACTATTCCAGCCAAAAATTCTGATGACTAAAAATTCCTAAAACACCACCAATATACAAACATTTTCCAAAAACTTCGTTACCTACTAAGACAAAATCAAAGAACTGTTTCTTTATTTTCGTCCCCACATCTTATTTTTCTTAGACGAGTTCATTCATGGATTGGATTGTCAAGGAGGAGATTTTCCTCCTGAACTAATCCCAAATATCCCCACTCGCATTAAGGTTTCACCCTTTGCCCATTGACTAGCCACTGATTACATCCTTATCATCTTTTACCTCTATTGCACCTTGGGCATACACCATGGTCACCACATATGAGCCTGTCCACCTTGACCGCAAAGAGACAAAACCGAGATTAGAAAACAAATTTCTCTTTCACCATTCTCTCGTCGTGTCATGCTTTTGTCATTTCCTTGTAAATTAGTGTGATCTTATAGTAGTCGAGCCTAAGATCTTCAAGTTCTTATAGTTGCAACTTCCTATGTTTTCCAGCTTCACTCAAGTTCATGTTTATCGCTTTACGGCCCAATGTGTCTTGTATTCGAGTTCGATCGGGAGGTGGCATCTTTTACCAAAGAGGATCCGAAAGGGTGAGATGCATGTGAGAGTATTGTGTGTGGCCTGATAGGCCCAATGTGCGTCATCTAATCGGGAACTCTAATCCTGCCTAGATGGGTTTACTGTCTTTTCAAGGATGGCCTTGATTTCCTGATTGGGTATCTCTGCTTGACCATTTGTTTGTGGGTGGTAAGCGGTGGATGTCCTATTGGTCACTTCTTATTTCTTCAACAAGGATTCCATGGTCCGATTGCAAAAATAGGTTCCTCTATCGCTAATTATGGTTTTGTGGACAACGAATAGAGAAAAATGTTTGACTTAAGGAAACTTATTACTGTTGCTGAATCATTGTTCCTTGTTTTCTTGTCGTCAATCCATTTAGACATGTAGTCTACCACCACTAGAATATAGTTGTTTCTATGAGAATCAGGGAATGGTCCCATGAAATCCATTCCCCGCACATAAAATACCTCAAGTGGCATGGAGAAAACTTGAGGCATCTCATTTTTTAATGAGATATTACCCACCCTTTGGCAACGATCACACGATAGGATAAAATCTCGGGTATGTTTCCATAAGTTTTGCCAATAAAACCCACATTCCACTACTTTCTTGATGGTTATTTTATACCCTAAATGTCCACCTCTATCAGAGCAATGGAAAAGTTTGAGGATTGCTTCTACTTCATCTTTGGGCATACACCTCCTAATCTCTTTATCGACGCAATACTTCGATGAAGATCATCCCAAAAATATTCTTTTGCCTCATTTGCTAACCTATCCTTTCTTGCCTGATCATAAGAAGAGAGGAACTCTCCCGTGGCTCAATAGTTCATTATATTGGCATACCAAGGTCGCCTATAGTCATCGATCCTGAGGACCAAGAAAAAATCACTTTTAAATGTTCTCTCAATACGGTTACCTGTAGGCGAATGCCTTTTTGTCTTTGTAACACCCTGAGAACTTTCCAGAGATGCATGGTTAGTATATTCACAGAGTTCATCGAGAAATTTGTCAAAGTTTTCATGGATGATTTCAACATTCACTAAAACTTATTCGACTCCTTCTTACATCATCTAGCACTTGTTCTAGAAAGGTGTATCAACACAAACGTCATATTGAATCCCAAGAAATGTCATTTTATGGTAGAAAGGGCATTGTTCTAGGTCATGTGGTGTATGCTCATGGTCCAGAGGTGGATAAGGCTAACGTGGGGACAATTATATCCTTACCCTACCCCACTAGTGTTAGGGATATTAGGTCATTCTTAGGTCATGTTGGGTTTTATCTGCATTTCATTAAGGATTTATCTAAGATTTCCTCCCCTTGTGCAAATTGTTGTAAAAGGATGTTGAGTTCATTGTTGATGATGATGGTATAAAGACCTTTGACACTTTGAAAGAAATGCTTGTAACCACTCCTATTATTCAACACCCAAACTTGTCCATTACCTTTGAGATAGTGTGACATGTGAGTGATTACGCTATAGGAAAAGTGTTAGGTCAGAAGATATGATGGTACCACATGTCGTTTACTATGCGTTAGTAACTCTTAATGACGCACAACGTAATTATTTCACCACGGAGAAAGAGTTACTAGTTATAGTATTTTCCCTTGAGAAGTTCAGGAAGTATCTTTTAGGAACTAAGTTCATTGTATACACAGATCATGCAACTCTTCACCACTTGATGACTAAGAAAGAAGTGAAACCTAGGCTCATTAGGTAGATCTTTCTTCTGAGTGAGTTTGACCGTGAAGTGAGAGACAAAAGGAGTAGTGAAATGTGGTAGCTAACCATTTGAGTGGAATGACACCCTATGAAAGCCTATACGTCACCAAGGGAAATCCCAAGTTGGAACCCATTCCGAAAGAATTTCCCGGTGAACAATTGTTCGGGGTGACGACTAGCCAACCCTACTATGCAGATATAGTGAATTATCTGGCCATGAGTGCATTTCCCCCCTTCCTATAACAAATTAAGAAAGGATAGGTTGATAAGTGAGGCAAAAGATTATTTTTGGGATGATTCTTACTTATGGAAACATTGTTCCGACCAAGAGATTAGGATGTGTGTTCTCGAAGATGAATTAGAACCTATCCTTAAACGTCGCCATTCCTCTGATATTGGTGGACACTTCAAGTATAACAGGACCGCTAAAAGAGTAGCAGAATGTGGCCTTTATTTACCTAACATGTTAAAACATACTCGAGAGTTCATTCTATCTTGTGATCGGTGCCAAAATATAAAGAATATTTCATTCAAAAATGAAATGGCCCAAATTCTTTCAATGCTAGTTGATATTTCTGATGTGTGGGGAATGGAATTCATGGGTTCCTTCCCTGAGTCCAGTGGTAATTATTATATCCTAGTGGTGGTTGATTATAAGTCCAAATGGGACGAAGCCAAAGCGACAAGGAAAATAACGGTATAACGGTAATGAAATTCCTAAAATCCAACATCTTCTCAATGTTTGGTGTACCCCAAACCATAATCGGTTATAGAGGAATGTATTTTTTCAATAAAGAATGGAAACATTTCTTCACAGATATGGAGTGACCCATAGGACATCCACCGCCTACCACCCACGAACAAATGGCCAAACTGAGATATCCAATTGGGAAATTAAGTCTATTCTTGAAAAGATGGTAAACATATCTAGAAAGGATTGGAGTTCCCAGTTGGATGATACACTTTGGACCTACCCGAACGCATACAAAACTCACATAGGCATGTCACCCTTTCAGATCCTCTTTGGCAAGAGATGCAACCTCCTGGTAAAAATTGAGTTCAAGACACATTGGGTAGTTAACCACTTAAACATAGACTTGAGTGAAGTCGGGAAGCATTAGAAAGTTACAACTACAATAACTTGAAGAATTTAGGCTTAACTCCTACGAAACCATGCTAATTTATAAGGAAATGACAAAAGCAAGGCATGATGAGAAAATAGTGAAGAAGGACTTTTTGGTGGCAAAAAATTCCTTGTCTTCCAATATTGACTACGTCTTTTTGGATAAATTATGGTCACGGTGGGAGGGTCTGTATGTGGTGAAGAAGGTGTATAAGGAGAAATAGATGTGAAAGATGAAAAAATGGCAAAAAATGGTTGGTAAATGGGCAAATGGTGAAGCCTTATTTTGAGTGGGGAACTTTGGGGGTGAACAAGGAGGGCAATCCACTCCTTGATGATACATGCAAGAATTGTTCTAATACAAATAAGTCGGGAAGACGCCAATAAAGATACAATGCGATCAATTTTTTAGTAGTATTTGAAGACTTTTTGTGAATATTTGGGAATGTGTTTTATTTTTGGTGGCGTCTTTTGGGAATATTAGTAATTAGTTTTTGGCAGGAAAAACGCTACTCTTGGTTTTCATGCTTCTATATGAAAGAGTCTTGGCGAAAAATTTCAGCAGGAGAAGATACGGCCAGCCTCGTGCCAGGCCCATCTAGCACAAGGCAGCCTCGTGTCAAACCCCTCCAGCACGAGGCTCAAGGCACGAATCGTAAAAAACTGAAGATTCTTTGGCATTTCCAACTTCTCTTTTCATCTTTGCCACATGCATTGTGGATAATGCATAAACTAAATCTGGGGGAGGGGTTGGAACACTCTTCATGGTGGCATTTTCCTTTATTTTTGTTGCTTTTATATTGGATGTGTTTGATGACTAGTTCCCTTTGCTTTTCTTAGTTTTTTGGTTTTTCCTCATTAAAACTTTTGTTTTTGGTGTGAGGGCACAATTTGTATTTTTGTTTTGGGGATGTTTTGGAAGAATTTTGGTGGTGTAATTTTTTGTTTTTCTTATCTTCATGTAGTATGAAGCTCACCTTTGGGAAATTTTGTGCTACACAAAAAAAATTGATTTTTTTAAAAAAATAATATATATACACATAAACCTGAATGGGTGACTTAGGAAAAAATGGGAAAAGCTCAGAAAGGTCAAAAGATCTAGGTAAAAATGAGGGGCAAGGCACTGCTAGGTTTAACCACCTAGGCAAAAATGAGAGGCAGTATGGAAAAAGGTGAGTGGTGAGCTTAACTAATGTGCACCTTTATGCATACGTTAACCGATGCATTTGACATATATTATCATCTTTTGTTTGTTTGATTGCTGGTTTTAGTTAGGTTTACACGACAAAGGGGTTAGATGGCCATTTTTGGTTTTCTTGTCTAAATCTCGAGTTTTGTAGACTTAATTGATTCCAATGGACACTTTGTATTCACAAGCATCTAGATTTTCCATTGTGATCTTATTAGTAAGTTTCTCATGAGTACTTTCTAAAATCGGATAAGCGGTTCATCTGTAGCGATAAAAATAAGAAGCTAACCAGCCGGTTAGCTAATCACCCGGCACTATCCGTGCATCGAGCCTCTGCTAGTCATGCACGACCCATGCAAATTTTACATGGAAAGTGCACCCTCGTGTATGCCGCTACACCAGTTCTTCAAAATCACTCCCAAAGGGCTAAGTATGGGCGTGGACAATCCTGTTTCGCACGGACCGCACCGTTTCAAGTTCCAAAAATGAAGACCAGTCCACGGGGTGTGAAAAATAGCACGGCCCGTGCCATTTTTCTGAGAAAAAGTTCTTCAAGCCGATGTGTCGTGCCAAACGACACGAGGTGCACAAATCAGAAGTTCAAGACCGATACCAACCGACGGCTAGTGTCGGTCAGTACACCTCGTGCCAACACCAGGTTGCACGGACTGTGTTTGTCAGTGTGCCTTGCCTCGCAAGAGGCTGCATGGCCCATGTCAGATCGTATGACCCACACCGCACGAGGCTGCACAGACTGTGCCTTTTTCATTGGCTGCGCAAATTGCGGTTGCTAGGATTTTTACGCATATTTTGGGCCTTTTTCAAGGCCTAATTGCCTACTTTATATATAGGGGACTTTAGTTTTCCAGGTTTAACTAAGTAGGTATAATGTAACTTTTATTCTCAAATTAGGTGGGAAGGAAGAGGATAGTCCTCTCTCTCTCTGGAGTTCTTCTTCTCCATTCCTTCTATTTTCTTCTCTTTTCTTTTCTTTTCCTTATTTTCTAAGATCTATGGAAGTTAACTCAATATTTCCATGGATCTATTTTTTAGGAAGTAGTTAATTAATTTGGTGATTATATTTGTACTCATGTATTAATGCTTGTTTTGTGAGATTTCTTAGATCTGCCTATTTCTATGTGTTTTGTGATTACTATGTTGGCTTGTTCACACTTAGTTAGCACACATCAAAGTCTAATTTAATGTTTTTGCATTATTGATACCCCCAAGGAGAGAAACCTAGATCCACTTGGAGTAACGATGGTTCCGGATCCACATGGGTGTGTGCACATAGGTTATAGTTTTTAATATTACGATCGACCATGCACTAATAAGCTGGTGAGTTGGTCCGAAGGGTAATGGGTAGAATTAGCTAGAGTAGCAAAGTAGGGCTATCTTTGTGATCCTAGAGTCATCGATAAGGTGTTTCACCCCCTTCACCTTTTTAGGCCTAGGCAGAAGAATTCGGGTGTAGTTCCTGGGACATAATTGTATGGGGGAGACTCAGATCTGCACGGAAAGTAGGGTCATCGTTGTACTCCCCTAATTACGGAGGCGGTGCCGATGAAAGATTACATGTGCACCCTACCTAACAGGTATGGGGGAGTGTTTACCATCGACCACACCACGAGTCATAAACACTAGAATAGGTGCATATTTCTTGTATGTGATGAAATCAATGATCAAAACAACATTAATCATATTACACAAATATTTTCTGAGTGCTAGTTTATGTACTTTATTCTCGTGATCGATTTCATGTTAGTAGTTGTTAAAAAACTCCCCACTACTTATTTTACCAACACTGATTATTTCTAACACATGATTACATTGATGACCCGATTGCGGCTTTGCATAGTTGATTATTACATTTCTAACATCTCTATGGATGATCTGGTGCTTGTCACTATCTACCATTCTTGGTAGCATAGTAGTAGAAAAGAGGAGAAACAATACAAATCTCTATCTTTTATCCCTTCCTCTCGGTTAATTTTGTATATCTCCCATAAAAATATTATTTATTAGCAACGCCGGGAGAGAGGCAGGTCAAATTTTGGTGCTGCTGTTGGGGATGTTAGATTAAAAGTCTAGTAGTTAACTTGCATAGCGTGTTGGTTGAGGTGTTATTGTTGGTCTTTTGTTTGTTTGTCGTTTTCCAAAATAGGTATTGTTTGTGTTCTTGGTGTGAACCAAGAATCCTTGCTCTACGATTCCGAATTTTGTGTCTTTTCTTTTCTTTGTTTTGCTTTTAGTTTTAAAAAATGTGGAGAAGAGAGGGTCAATGAGTGAGATTTTGTAGGATATTTTATTGTGACCACCCTACGGAGTCTTATTCTTGGATGTGCAAATATGAGAAAGAGGTAGGAGTTGTTAGTTCCCAAGGTTGATGGGATCAAGATTGGTACCCATACCACAATTCTCCCAATTCGAGGTTTAGTGGTAACTCAAATTTGTGGTATGGAAATGCATAAGGAAACAAACACTTGGGGTTAGATAGTTGGCCTTCACCAACCTATACAATGGCCAAACCTAATCCCTAGGATCAGTCTCCTAATTGGATTATGGAGAAATTTTACAAGCCATAACTAACTAATGTGACCAAGAAAAGTGAGTTACTCCAATCACAATTGTATAGAGACATCAAAGATTTGGGAACTCAACTCTTCTCAAGCATTGAGAAAGTTGAGGGGCAAGTGAGTGATTTGATAGAAAGAGTGAGCCAACTAGAAACTCAATATTCAGAATATAAACCATCCCAAGTTGAACTTAAGATTTTGGTAGATAAATATAAAGGGGATGTGGAGTGGTTTGTTGAGAGTGAATAAGTTTAGAACGGGGTGATTATAATTAATTCATCATATTATATATTTTCACCTCAATCTCTACCTATAGAACCAACTCCCACATTTTCGGAACCCTTAGAGGAAACCACAGAAAAGCCAATTGAATATGCTAAGCTTCCAAATCACTAATTTCCTCTAAGGTTGAATTCTCCTCTACTACATCTTCCTCTTGGATGATTGTTACCCCCCACATCTCCATTTTTGGTTACCTATGGTGGTGGATACAAACCAACACCATATGGATAACATTAGGGTCGTGCCGATGACCTTACATATATAGGCTTCTCGGGAGGCAACCTGAGCTTTCAAGAACTTAGTTTAGTTACTTTCTCTTTGAAAAGAAAAAATATTCACTTTTATCCTCCCATTCTTAGCCCAAACCATTAGACACCACTACACTTGAACACCTAAAACACCACCAAATACACAACCTAGGACCGCACACTAGTTGTTTCTTTGTGTGGATGTTGATTGATACTTGTTTAATGTGAATTTGTAATGGCCTGATTTGAGTTTCATTAGGTTAGATTTGAGGATATTTAGGTGTGAACACTAGTACAGACTACTCGATTAAAGAAAACATTCAAATTCAATTTTACAGGAATCGACTTCCCTGGAAGCTTCCAAACTCAGAAGCTTTGTAATTCAGATTCTAAATTTTCAAAGGAGGTTATATCTCCTTCAAAGGTAATTTTAATTAACCATCTTCGATTAGGTCAAATAAAGATGGTTATCCATTTAACCGCATTTAAATTGACATGGTTCTGAGTACGAAAAAAGTGTCCGAGAATGTTTCGAATGAGGAACACCAAGATCATATCATCGTTAAAGGGAGAAAACATGTTACGAATTCAAAATACTAGTTCTGAATCTAGAATACATTCAGACAAGTGTTACGTCTTAGGAGATAGTGACCCAAACTCGGAAGACGGAGGGTGATTAAAAAGAACCCATTTTAAGGTCAATTTACCTTGAAATTATCATTTGAGATTTAAGATTTGGGGTTTTGGGTTCATGAAGAACTGACCTTAGTACCCATTTTTATTGGCTAAGGTATGTGAATTTCTATAATACAATCACTAGCCATTGGTTTCAAATCATGGGTTGATGTATAGTATATTTTTTATCCTCTAGTTCTATTCTTGAATGTGGAAGGTAATATTTTGATAGTATTATTGTTATGGAGATGTTAATTTTTCTTTGTTTTAGATGATTGACTATAGATAGGATTGAATTGATTGGTAGATATTTGAGAAAATCACGGGATGACATCCCTTTGGTAGAATGGTTTATTGTGGTAGCCTTTGAACACACTTCGAATAATGGTGTGGTTTGAGCACATTGCGCCTGTAAGGATTGTAACAATGATGTATATTTGGGAAGGAAGAATATACGTGAACATCTCATCATTCGAGGGTTTCAAACTAGTTACACCTCTTGGGTGTGGCATGGGTTGGTTGTCACAGATAGTGTTGAAGATGCTCTGGATAAAGAAGTAGATCTAAATGATGGGTTTGAGGAAATTGTGGAGGATATTGCTAGAGAATTTCATGGTGAACCCGAAGTCCTTCAAGCTTTGCATAATGAAAAGAATATGCCTTTGTACACGGGTTCTAAGAATTCGGTAATGAGTGCCACTTTGTGAATGATGATTTTTTAAAGCAAAATTTGGGTGGACCGACAAGAGCATGACAGAGAATTTTGAATTAGCAAGAGAATTATTTACATTCTTGTCCTAATGATTGTATGTTGTATAGAGGGGCAGAGGATGAGGACCAAGAAAATTATAAGGTATGTGGTGAGTCTCGATACAAGTTGAAGCGAGGAAAAATTAGGGTTGGGAGGATGCTAATTTGGGAGGATGCTAATTATCAAGTATGTGGTGAGTCCCTATAATTTCTCGTTTAAAAAAGTTATATGCTTGCAAAGAAGATGCAAAGTTGATGCGATGGAATTATGAGAGAGATCAACCGGAGGATGATGTGATTAGGCATACTTTGAATAGTGAGTAGTGGAAAAAGATTAAATCCATGTACCCCAAATTTGGTGCGGAACCCCAACATTTGAGACTTGGCCTTTCCACCAACGGAATGAATCCATTTGGTAATATGAGCATCACGCACAGCTTATGGCCCATTATGTTAGTCATATACAACCTTCCCTCATGGTTGACCATGAAACAAAAGCACGGGTTGTCCATGATGATATCAAGCCCTAAGCAATCAGGAAATGATATAGATATGTACCTTGCTCCTTTGGTCGATGATTTTTTTACTTTGTTCAGGGATGTTGTCAGTGTGTATGGTGGTTGGGCAGGAGATACTTTTACATTAAAGGCGTTGTTTCTTTGTACAATAAATAACTTTCCTGCATATGAAATTTGTCTGGAAACACTTTTAAAGGGAACTACGCATGTCCTGCGTGTGAGAAAGAAACTTCGTTTTTTAAATTTAAGCATGGTTGTAAAACTATATATCAAGGCCATAGGCGGTTTCTTCCGGATGCTCACCATGGTGATCGGCCAAGAAATAGTTTAATGGGGAAGTAGAGAAGAGAGTGGCACCGTTACCGCTAACAAGAGCTGAGTTTTATGAAAAAGTAAGGTGGTTGTCGAACGTCTTTGGGAAGAGGAAGCGTAAAGTTGCATTTGAAGGAAGTTGGAAGAAATGTTCTTATTATCAACCTATCTTATTATAAATATTTGGACGTAAGACATTGTCTTGATGTAATGCACATAGAGAAGAATGTGTTATGCTTTGATTGGTACATTATTGAACACCCCTGGTAAAATAAAGGATGGGTTGAAGGCTCGGCTCGACCTAGTTGAAATGGGTATCGAGAAGCGTTTGGGGCCAGTCACAAGTGGTGATGAGTGTTATCTTCCACCACCTTGTTATTCCATGTTGCAGTCAGAAAAGAAAACTTACTGTAAGACCCTCCACAGCATGAAGGTGACTGGGCTTGCTATTCCGACATTAGTCTGTGCGTGTCTATGGAAGAGTTGAAATTGGTTGGATTGAAATCACACGATTGTCATAACTTGATGCAGGAATTGAATGACATTACCATTAGGGGATCATTTCCTCCTCATGTGAGATTGTACATTACGAAACTATGTTTTTTCTTCAAGTCTGTATGTTCCAAAATCATGAGTTTTCGAAAGCTTGACCATTTGCAATCAATGATAGTCGAAGTTCTATGTTGAATGGAGATGTACTTCTCGCCGTCATTCTTTGATATAATGGTCCATTTAACTGTTCATTTGGTCCATGAGATAAAATTATGTTGGCCCATATTTCTAAGGTGAATGTATCATTTTGAGAGGTATATGAAAATTTTAAACAATTTGTTAAGAACTGATACAAATCTGATGCAAGCATTATTCAGCGTTGCATGGCGGGGGAGGTGATTGAGTTTTGTACCAACAATTTGAAGGAGGTAGATTCTATAGGCATTCCAAAATATAGCCATGAAGGGTGGATATAGGGATAAGGAGTAAGATAGGATAAACTATTAAGCCCATGTGCTGAAGATTTGTGTTCGGCCCACCTTTACATTCTTTGAAACCATGAAGACTGATGAGACGTCAAATGCATGTATTTTCCGAAGTATTTAACATCTCTTTTGTTATCTTTTTGTTGAAAGATTGCTAGATTTAGCTAGGTTTACATCATAAGGGGTTTAGATGACCGTTTTCGGTTTTCATATCTAAATTCTTCATTTCTTAACCTACTTTGAATCTAATGGAATTGTATCCTTATGAGTGATGTGCTCATCTCTTTTTAGCACATTTGAAACTCAAATTTGTAATAGGTTAGGATTTTATGAAATAACAATGGATGCTTTGTTTGTTAGAATGTTAGGATGATGATTTAGGAATTATATCCTAAGTCTCCAGTTTAAGGTATTTTTGGAAGGTCTTTTAGGATATCATGTCCATGATGAAAGATTCAAGAATGAAGATTCACAAGGAAAATAAGGGTTTAGAAGTGAAGTCCAATACAATTTGGCAGAAGAAAACTCCGGATTTGAAGAAGGAAGACCGGCAACCGATGCAAAGATTGGCTGGTTGAAGAAGACTGGGTGCTCTGCCCATTCGCTCAACTGCATGCCCGCACATCCCAGAGCGCAAGGAGGAAATGACTGATGCACCATATCGAGCGGCCAGCCCCGGTGGCGTGCACTTGTGCACTGGGGTCTCATGCTCGCCTACCGGGCACTTTAGCTCACACGGACCCGCATGCCCTGCTTTCCTTTTGAATTTTTTTGGACTACAACTTTTACTATAAATATCCCTTATCTTATCCTCATTCCTAACCTTTTCTTGGCCGAAAATCACCTCTCTCAAACTCTAGTTCTTCATTTCTCGTCATCTTTTCTCTCTTTGATTAAGTATGAATTTTTCCATGAGTGTTAGTATGATTTGTGTTAGCTAAACATATCACTTGGGAGAAATTGATTGAAACTTCCAAACCCATGTAGTAAGACTCTATTTTACTCTTTCATGAGCATCTGTTGTGAAGAATTTATTGTGCCATTAATTTTTATGTATACTTCATTTATGTTATGGGTTGTTTGAGAATATGAAATGTTTGTATGATTAAGTGCTAGAAGTGTTAGGAAAGT
>JAULKK010288915.1:0-13543 GCA_032355705.1 Rubia peregrina
TCTAGGCTTATATTCACCATTGCATGCTTAGACGCTTGGAAATAACCCTCTTCTCTGTGGACGACCCCGACTTGCCACTTTCTACTTAATTGTAGTTAGTACGCAAATAGCGCTTAAAAGTAGTATCTTTGAGAGGTACGGCGACGACCTCCCAATGAGCAAGATGACTATTGGAATTCCAGGGAAAGTTGAATGTTTAAAGTCGATTATGAGGTGGGTCCATATATATAGTTGTTACAAGCCTTGTGAATTCTGCCCCAATGCGATATCACCTACAAGTCGCATAGGCAACCGATGTTATTGTGAGGTCAATTTGACTGACCGTGGGCGTGTCAGCCCAATGTTTTTTTGAATGGGTCTTTGTCAGAACAACTAAGTAACGGACGTCCCATGTATGTCATACTTTGAAAATTTTGACCGACATACTACCGACGTTGGTCATGGATATATTGGGCCTTAACAATTCAGCCCGCTAGCAAATAAACCGGCCCACTTCTGACTAAAACTAACATAAATGCCGTTAAAAAATGATAAACAGTTAATTAGACATAAATAATTGATATTACAAATGTCAATGAATGTCATTAACGTTTGGTTCGATCCAAATTGATTTCAACACAGCCGGTGAACTTTTTTATTTTTACAATTAGGTCCCTCCTAGATAGTGGGGGAGAAAATATGCAAAATTGGATGGTGTATACCTAGCCCATAAGCTAGAGGTTGTTGGCCTTTAGGCCTAACCCAATACTCAACCACGACTAAACTAACAAGGAATGCATAATGAATCGGCCTAATGTCCATGTCAAACACAAAATGATAACGGCAGAGCCACGATCAACACTTAACCATAAACCGAGACTACAGTGATCACAATTGAACCACGAAGTGACTCACGACCTTAGAACCTAGTAAAGCAGGGCTAGGGTGATGATCACCTATAAATAAAAGGTGAGCAACACTAGTTGAGGTCAGTAAACTAAACTGAGAAATTCTAAGTTTCAGAAGGAAAGACTAACTTTATCGTTGGATTGTTTTCCCCAGAGTTACGTCCCGGATATGCTTTGCAGGAGGAAATATTTTTCACGGTGAACAACTATTATCTTACTTTTCAGACTGCCACATTATTGGATATAACCAGTAATTTAAATCACAATGTCACAGACATGTTGTTACGACTTATGCATCAAGGTGACGTGGGTATTCTTCCCTAGTTCTTATTAGTATTCTGTTACTATATATAACATGACTATTTGCACTGTTAATTTGGAAGATAAATTCCACCTCATCAAAATCAGACGAAATAAAGCATTCTAGGGTTTTCTTAGAATTTAGAAGATAAGAAAAATTCAACCATCAATTTCCCTTAAGTTCAAATATAGGGCCAAGAGTTATGAGAAGGATAATTTCCATCAAATAGAGTTAAATGAAATTTTATTTTCCATGTTCTCTATGTCCATAATTTCTAAAAGAGTGCCAGTACTTGGTCTACGATATATCGCAGATGATTACTCTTAGGAACATATAAAAGGTTCATTTGGGAAGATATACTCGAAATGTATCCAGGGAACAGACCAATATAGCTAATATCAACGTCGTGTATAAACTGTGTGTGACCAAGGTTATTTTTGGGAATATTGTAATTAATTTTGAGAATATCGGTGCATTTATTCTTTTTTCCACCCAAGTACATACAAGGAATTGGGTCTAAAGCCAAAATTGGAGATAACAATTGTTATTCGCACGTACAGGAGTATTTTGTTTCTTTTTGGCATGAACATTAAGTTTTTTACAGCAATCTTAACATTAAGTTTTTTACAGCAAATATTGAAAATTATACTTTAGGCCATATACTCGACATCGCGTAATGTTCGCTTATAACTATCAGTGACTGACACTTAATCGACGTCTGTCAAAATGAAATTTTCAGCCAAAATTTCGAACAAAATCCCCCCCTCCCAAACCCATCCTTAAATCGAATTCAACAACAAGACCACACCTCATCTCATTTCTCACCTTCAACAAATGCACTTATACCATCCCAACTCCACACTTTCCTCTCCATTCAAAACATTTCAACTCTACTCAAGAACCCAATCTATTATCTTCTCCAAACCATCAACAAGTATCCTAGGATGGAGCATCTCCTGGTTCAAATTAATTGAGGTTGTTTTCCCTACATTCAATGTTCATGTAGAACTTTTATGAACATACTATCTACAATGGTTGAATATTTTCATTAAGTATCTTGACTATGTTACATGTTATATAGTATATATTGATTGTGATCCCAATATTATGTAATCATTTAAGGGCTAATACTATGGTTGACTTTGAAAAATGATCAAATTTTAGTATGGACACGGCTTGAATTTGTGACGTCGGTATGTGCATCGTTAAATACGAGATACAAATGAATGGTTACCGAAGTTGTATTTAACAGGACCTGACTGGAAAATATGAATATCCGACGTTGCTTGGCTTTTGGTTACTGCAACCTCAGTCCATTCAGCATGCTACGTTGCTATACTGCATTCCATATTCATATTTATATTGTACGCTCTCGCGTTTATAATTTGCACATCCATTGTTACATGTGTAATCGCTATAATAGGAAAATGAGAGTTATAGATAGTACAATTAGTATTTTAATATATTAGTAATGTCGATTTTTGTAAATACAATGTAATTGCTATCGATGAGCGATTTCTTGGTCGTCAAATATTAAATAATATAATATTGTACGAGAAATAATTTCTAACCGATTAATCTAAGATTTTACACTAGTTCACAGCCGCAACAACACAAAATCGATGCCAAGTGAAACGAGGTCTGCTGAGTGATGTTGACTATTTAAAATGACCTCGTATTAATCATTGTTCCATGTCAGTGCGCGATGTCACCTTAAATGACATGTGACTTCTCATTTCATATGAATGACGTTGACCTTCACGAGGTTGCACCTTTTTTAACCCATTGCATGCCTTCATGCTCTGGCTGATGTCGCTTTCATGTGGAAACTAACGTTGGTTTTTGCAATGTTGCAGAAGTTTTCTACCCATGTCGACCAAATACCATTGACCAATGCTGGTCAAATATCTTAGCGACGTTGGTTGAACAGAGGTAAAAAAAACCTTTTCATCAGGCTGTATATACCTCGGTTCTTCCAAGATTAAAAACCAAAGTAAAAGATCCTGTAGAAACGAGTTAGAAGGTTTTGTTTCTTGTAGTGTCACTACCACCTTTAACCCTCACTCTTGGAATTTATAATCCTGTAAAAAAGCGCACTGAATTAAACCTAGGAATGGCAAGGGCCACCAGGACCTCCTCATTGAATACCCATCTTAAGCCCATCGTGTGCCACATTGAACATAAGTACCTCAAATTAACTCTAGGGCATTCCCCGCTTAGTTGCTACAAACAAGGGATATGACCTTTGGTGATTTTCCTACGACCCGAACAAGATCAATTACATTACCGACCTATTCGTCTTGTAAATCCTGTATCGTTCGTAGAATAATCCAACCCGTAGTTACATCTAATCCAATCCAAGGGCACATGTGTCAACATTTCGTGGTCTTAGTATTCAACCTTTGACTGAACCATCATAAAGAAGAATTACTTCCGGGTTCATTCCCAATCCAAGTACTAAATCATGCAAAAGACATTAATTAAGTGTACATTCTAAGCTTTATCTTAGCATATATAAGCATGAGCTTTCAAGAACAAAATAATAATCATAATAGAAGCATTTAATAGAATGAATCTAAAAGTCTCACAAATCAAGTGTTAAAACATGCTTACAAATGCTCCAAGTAATCAACTAAGCTACCCTAATCAAACCAATAACATATTTGGGTTTGGACGACATAAGTGATAAGAAATGAATGGGAAAAAAGAGGAAAACCCTATGGATGTATTCTATATCTACCTCCTTCCTTTGTCCAATTAATAAGGGTTGCTTATATAGTGAAGGAGCGAGAATCTTTTGACTCACCGGTAAAAACCCTAGTCAATAGGTTTTTTAGGGTTTTAAGTGGCACAAAACGTGTACATGGTCCATTTCTTGGGACATGATCTTCATGCTTCCTGAGTACACAGACTGTGTAAGTTTTAAATGATCCATATTTGTACCTTTGTTACTGAACAAACTGAGTGGCACACTTAGTGCTACCTGGCATGACCTGTACTGTTTGATCAGTTTCTATCCCCTTTTCTGGAACTTTGTCCTTCTTTACTTCTTTGTTTTCCCGATCACTTCAATATTCTGATATTTGATCCAATGGCCTCGAATCTACTGCCAACCTTTTGATTGACATTTTATCTACTACAATTCTTGTGAATGACCTTTCTCTGATGATGATCTTCAATAAAGCTCAGAAAACAACAAAATAGACCAACTCATAGAGGAAAAACCTATTAAGCTACAAATGCTTCACAATATAGGAAAGTTAATACAACTAACAACACTAAGTGATTTTAACCCCCTATCATGCATAACACTCACAAACCTAACTATCCACCAACAAAATCATGCAAAAAGTGGTGCTAATTGTGCATAGCAAACATACAAATACCACCACATGAAATATATCATAATTTAATCCCTTACTCTTCTTTGAGTAATAACAAGCAAAGTTCTGAGGTGATGCCTAAGCTATGTTTTCAAAAGAACAACCAACACATTATTCCTAGGATGACCCTAACCCAAAACACAAGAGTTTAACAACCCACACATATTGACCTAAGAATTCCTAAACCACCAAAATCATGCCAATCATAAGAATGAAGTAAAAAATCCAAAGAATCATAGTGACAAGTTTACCCTAAAGAACCAAAATAAGGCAAAAAGAAGAGAAATTCTTTAAAACAATATTCTATCGGTTTCTTCCATTTTGCCTAAGAGCCCCTCTTGGGTTTCATCCAAGCCACTCTTTTCTTCAAATCTCACACCTCACTTTTTCCCACACCTTTAAAGCCTCATTTTTGCATAGGTCACCCATTTGGTTTTTTGACTTAGCAATTGTTTTTTCATTTTTTTCAAATTTTTCTCATGCTTAAAATGCTCAAAGAGATCTCCTTATTAATTAAAAACTAAACAACCCAAAGATACTTTTATTAAATTTTGAAGTGTACTATCTCTGCCCCCACACTTAAACTATTCACCATCCCTAATGCATTAAAACCTTGTAAAATAAAATTGGAGTCAGGGAAATGAGCACTCACTCTTGGGGCCATGAGGGTCACGCTCTTCTGCGCTGAATTTTGTGCCTTCTATCTCGCTCTTTCTGCCTTAATTGTTGCCTCTCCTCGAGGTTAGCATTCTGAAAGCTTTTCATGTATTGGATGATCACATCTTCTCTGTGTGTTGCTTTATGCTTTCTTCTTGGAAGTTTGCCCATTGGTCTGCGAAATATGACTCATCCAGGACATATTGTTCTAGAGAGGTTATTTGTTTCCCCAACTCCTCATCTCCCTACCATATTCATCATGTTTCTCTCCGTACACTCTTATTTGATGGCATATCATGTCGACTATTTAACTTATTCCTTGAATCGGTTAGCTATAAACTTGAGTTTTTTGGCCAAAAAGTTTAAAATTCTCATACCAGTCGAAAGTTGGATTAGGCTATGGTGAGTAGGTTTGTTGACCTCGTCGAGTTCCTCAGATTCTACTTCCACATATAGAGTGTATAATATGGAATGAAATTCCTTTATATAGTTGATGTTGGGAGCTAATGCATAGGTTTTCCAACATGCTGCGATCTGTGATGGTCGTTTCGTCCAGCTGTGAGAAGACCATAAAGTGGCGGACTCTATAATCACCATAAAACCATATGAAGTGATCCTTCGATGGTGGTGAGCATCGTGACCTCTTCTTACTTGTCATTCGTGTAAAACATCCCACTACAGATGCCTCCCTCTATACCAACACTGCTAGGACGAGTGTGTCCTAGATGTTTGGTCAACAACCCAACCATTCTACCCATGAGGAGTCTTATAGCTCTCTTCACCACCACACAAATTTTATTATTTTTTTGTCACTTTAGAAATAGCATCCACAAGTTCTTCTCTTTCCAACTTAAATTTTCCAGCTTGAGGGTTTGAAGTACCTTCCCCCCCAGTTATAGTCTGACCATTTCATAGTTGTGACGCCCGTCTTGGTCATCCTTCCACCTAAAGTTTGGATAGTCTTTATAACATGGTTGAAGCTATTGGCGTAGGGGTTATAGTTCTTTTCCACTCCATGGTTTTGTTGGGGTTATAGTTCTTGTCCACTCCATGGTTTCGTTTGGGTCATAGTTCTTGTCCTATCCATAGTTCCGTTGGAACTCTTTCCCTTTGACCTCCTCTATAAGGTTTGTTTCCTCCATATCCTTGTCCTTCTTAATAGTACTGTGCGTTGACCTCTTTAATATAATCCTGTTGAAATTATGAGCAAGCATCGGTTGGATGATTGAGTGAACACATCCCGCATTTCTTCACTTTTTGTTTCCAACCCTTCATGAACTCTCGTATCATCGAAGCAAGTGATTTCCAAGAACTTCTTATTTGCCTCAACCACTATTGTCATGGCTTGTTTGAGATAGTTAGTGTCAGGTGTGTCAAACATTTTATCCTTGTGATGGTTGGTTTGATCACTGATCAGCGTCCTCCCGACATTGCTAATCAATCAACGAAACACGGGATATTCACCAATTAAAAACCGAGAGGAGGCTGCCAAGTATTAAGGGTTAAAGATGAAATTTGTATTGTTGCTCCCGTTCATACTACTATAATACCAAGATTGGTAGATAGTGGGAAGTATCGGGGTCGTCAACAGAGATGTTAGGAATCTAATAATCAACTATGCATAACTGTGATTGGGTCGTCAATCTGACCACGTGTTAGGAATAATCAGTGTTGGTAAAACAAGCATTATGGGTTTTTCATAACTAAAACTACTAACATGCAATTATCACAGGAATAAACTATATAAACTAGCACTCGGGAAATATTTGCGTAATATGATTAATGTCATTTAGATCATTGATTTCATCACATACAAAAAATATGAACCTATTCTAGTGATTTTGACACGTGGTGTGGTCGATGGTCAACACTTCCCCATACCTATCTCGTAGGGTGCACATGTAATCTTCCATTGGCACTGCCTCCATAATTAGGGGAGTGAAACGACGGCCCTGCCTACCGTGTAGATCAGAGTCTCGCCTGTGTGATTACGTCTCGGGCACTACACCACAAATGCTTCTCCTTAGGCTTAAAAAGGCAAGGGGGTGAAGCACCTTATCGATGGCTCTAGAGTTGCAAAACTAACCCTAGTTTGCTACTTTAGCTATCTCTACCCGCTACCATTTGGACCAACTCGTTGGCTTACTAATGCATGGTCGATCATAACATTAACAATGGCAACCTATGTGCACACACTAGCATGGATCCGGACACATTGTTACCCCAAGTGCATCCAGGTTTCCCTCCTCGGGGGGTATCAATAGTGCCACAACATGAAAGTAAACTTTGGTATGTGCTAAATAAGTGTGACAATCATGCAATTCACAAGAATATTGAGAAGAAGACAATATAATAATAATCATAAAATACATAGAAATAGTTAGATCTATGAAATCTCACAAAATAGACAATAATACATGCATACAAATATGATCCCCAAGTTAATTAACTACTCCCTAAGCATTGAACCCAAATATTTCATTGTATTCAACACTTTTGGGCAAAAAATAAAGAGATGAAAAGAAAAGAACCTAGAGAGAAGGAAGATTATTTTCTCTCTCCAACCTACTCTTGACGATAAAAAGTGGGCATAAACATAAAACCTAGTAGACAAAGGTCTATATATACAGTAATAGGGAATTAGACTTTGAAAAAGGCCTAAACATGGCCAAAACCCCTAGAAGCCGAACCGACACAGCCTGTGTGATATGGCATGGTCCGTGCCAGCTGAGTGCCCTTCTTGCTAGCACAAGTTTCTCGGCCTAGCACAGCTCGTGGCCTCGTGCTAGTGTGGCCTGTGTCGCTTGGCATTGATCACCAGCTAGAGCTCCGTTTTGATCCCTCTGAGTACACATCTTGTGTCGTTTGGCATGGGCCGTCGGCTAGAACCTTATTTTTCTCAGTAACATGGCATGGACCGTGTCATTATTCACACCCTATGGGCTAGTTTTTGCATTAGTGACTTGAAACGATGTGGACCGTGTGAAACAGAATGGTTCGCACCCATACTTAGCCCTTTATTTTACAGTGGATCAACGACATGGGACACGAGCAGCAGGAGTTGGCACGGTGTGTTCTAGGGCCTCTAGCATGGGCCATTTTTCTTAGCATGGTTCGTGCTGAGCACCCTTGGCATGGTCCGTTCTGGGTGACCTTCGTGCCGGCATGGACCATGTCGGTCAGTATGCCAAAAAATTTGTTTGCTCCGCTATGGATAACTATTGATCTAATTTGAGATTTCTTGTAGTTAATTTTATAGTGCTCGAGAAGAAAGATCCAATGGTGCCACCCCCAAGGGATGATTATTCTCGGATCATTCCCAGAACTCCTTGCACTCTCGAACTACAATTCCTCAGCTTCTTTCTTGGACTTCAAAAACTTCAGATCCACTTTTCCCGGGCTCAATTCCATCTGCTACTAGGCTTTGGAGTCCATGGCTTTCAATCTACTACTATCCTTACGAATGACCTTTGATATCTTCTACCATTCTTGCGAATGACCTTCAAATATCATCTACTACTGGTGTCATCTGTAAATTAACCCAACACGAGACTACTCCTATTACCAACCCGAGCACATGATCCTTCAATGACCTCATAATTAACACCCCACATCCCAATAGTTATAGAAACACAATACTCGTCAGTTCATTCCTTATCCAACAATAAATTATGAAAAGAATTAAACTACGTGTACATTCTAATCATAGCAAGAAGCATAAGAACAAAGTAAGCATGATATTTATAGAAAATAAAATAGACATGAATCTTGAAGTCTCACAAGTCTAAGAGTTAACACATGCTTACAAATGCTTCCAAGTCATAAAGTAAGCTACAATGATCAAACCCATGACATTAATGAGTTTGAATGTCATGGATTTGAAGATATGAATGAAGAGAGAGAAAGAGATGATAATTTCTAGATTTAGATCCGTTTTCTCCTGTATCAAGAAGGTATATAGTGGGAAGAGAGAGAAATTCCAAAACCCGTTGGTCAAAACCTACTCAACAGGGTAGCACTGACTATACTATGATGGACCATGCAGAAATACACAGTATGTCCCCATGCCTATGTTTTTTACCATTTGAGCTGCATAGATCATGCTTGTCTGCACAGTCCATTTTCAAGGATGGTAATTCCTAGGTACTGATGGTACAGACCATGCGCATTTTCACGGTCCGTCTTCAGGCACTTCATCTTCTGGGTAGTTTTCATAAAGCATGGACCGTTCCACTTGAACATTTTTGGATTCCCTTGATTTTTGGCTTCTTTCTTCCTTCACTTTCTTAATCTTCAACCAGCATGTTCGACGGCCTTCATCATTCTATACATCATATGTTTGGCCTTCAATCTACTACCGACCTTGCGATTAACCTTCTCTAATGAAGGATCTACAATTTTAAGCTCACAAAAAGACAGCTAGACACTCATAGAGGTAAAATTAAATTAGGCTACAAATTGGGAAGTTAACATAGAAAATCAAATAAGATGGTTCTAACTCCCTGTTATGCAAAATACCCATAATCTTATATATCCACAAACAAAAGCATAATAATCGAGTTGTTAAATTCCCTAAGAATACATGCATTTTATGTCTCATCAAATCCCCACACTTAAAACTTTACTCGTCCTTGAGTTAGCAAGAACAAGCAAATATCTTAGGTATAACTAATCACTCTTTCCCCAAGGACACTCAATGGTTTATTCCCACTACCCTAGCCCAAAACACAAGAGCTAACAAGAACCCTTATATTCCAAACTAAGATGCCCTAAACGACCAAATCATGACAATAATAATTATGATGTATGATACTCCAAAGAAAAACAATAAGGTAGATTACTCTAGCTCCCAAAGAACTTCCATAAAGGCATAAGTAAGAGAAACACTTTTTTTTTGTTTTCTCTCATTATGCCCCGGAATCTCTGAGGTTTTTATCCTAGCATCTCTTTCTTTAAAGCTTCAAGCCTCATACCTCATGTTTTTCCATATCTTTAAGGCCTCTCATTTTTGCATAGGTTTCTCTTTCGGGTTTTAACCCTATCCGGGCCCCCATAATTTTACCTAAGTCACCCTTTCGGAGTTTCAATTTAGGGGGTTATTTTTGTATGTTTTTCATTTTTTCAATGTTTTTGGATTTTTCATCAGCAAAAAATGCTCCAAACGTGATCTTCAAACAAACATAAAGAAACTTTGTCAAATTTCTAAGTGTCCTAAATCTCCCTCCCTCACGCTCAACCAATGTACCAATGCATATAACTAAGTAAAACTTAAGTGGGATAAAGAAAAGTAGTCATTTACACTCGAGACCATGAGGATCCTGCTCCTCCTTGGTGGAATTCGCATCTCCTTGCTCGCTCCTCTTGCCTTAATTGTTGCCTTTATTCAGGATCAATGTCTTGGAAGCCTTGAAAGTTAGATGCTTGAATTCTTTCCAATAGTTTCTCCATGTTTTCCTCTTGGATATTGGCCTGTTGGTCCACGATACGGAACTCCTCATGAACCTCTTTCTATAAAGAGAAAATCCTTTGCACCCCAACTTCTCACTTCACCACTTATCTCTTCAAGTTTCTCATCATATCCTTCTAGTTAATTGCTTGTCCCATTAACTACTTGACATATTCCTTGGGTTTGTTAGTCATATCCTAAAACTTTTTGGCCAAAAGTTGGAATCGCTTGCTCAAGTTTAGGGGTTGTGTTTGTTGTGGTTGAGTGGGGGTGCTCCTTTTGATCTTCTCATTCTGGTTGCTCATTCAAATATGCACGGCCCGCAATACTCGGTTCTAGGTCTAAGTATTTACATCAAGCTCATAGACTGTGCAAATATGCATGATCCATGATGACCACCCAGAATTACAGTTTCACCTTGGCTTTTAACCTTCTCTTTCCTCTCTTCTATAAAAGAACCCTTTTACCCATTTGATAGAAGTTGAAATCTTAGGCAACAACCCATTTTCTACATTTATACTCTTAATTTATTGCTTCTCTTATTGATAGTTACCGCTTTGTTATGGTTTTTGATTATTTAGGCTAGATTAGTGCTTACAAGCAAATGGTAATCTTTTTTAGTTGAAAGTGCTAAAATGTGACCTATATTGGCCTAATATATAGAAACATGCCTAACATTTATGCCACAATTCTTAGAGAACGGGCAACATTTGTGGATGAAATGAGATGACAAAAATTAAGCATGTTGTGTTGTAAAAAATTGTCATGTATGTGGATCTAATATATGGGATGCTAAAAGCATTTTTGGTTTCTCTTACCTTTTTCTTGTCATTGATTATGTATCCAAATGGGTAGAAAAAACCCTCTAGGGCTGATAATTCAAAAGTGGTAGCGGCCTTCTTGAAAACAAATATCTTTTCTAGGTTTGGGATTCCTCGAGCTGTTATTAATGACCGAGGCACCCATTTTTGAAATCGCACAATCGAGCCAATAATGAAGAAGTATGGAGTCACCCACAAACCAATGGCTAAATCGAGGTCTCCAGTTAAGAGATTAAGTTTATCCTTGAGAAAATGGTTAAACCGACCAGGAAGGATTGGAGAACTCGGTTAGATGATGCATTGTGGGCATATAGGATGACATATAACACCTTATTGGTATGTCACCATATCAGCTACTCTTTCAATAACCATGACGTCTCCCGGTTAAGCTAGAACATAAGGCGTATTAGCTATCAAAAGCTTCAATATGAACTTAGATACAATTGGAGTACATAGGAAGTTGCAATAGCAAGAGCTAGAGGAAATTCTCAATGAATCCTATGAGTGTGCCATAATTTATAAACAAAAGACAAAGTTATTGCATGTAGAATAAGTATAAGAATAGACTTTGAGGTTGGTCAAAAAGTCCTTCAATTTAAATCGTGTCTTCGTTTATTTCTCGTAAATTACGTTCGAGGTGGGAAGGTTCTTTTGTTGTGATGAAAGTCTTCCAACATGGTTCGGTAGAGATAGTGAGTGAGAATAATACCAAGGATTTCAACGTCAATGACCGGCATTTCAAACCATATATTGAGGGTTTTAAACTGAACTTAGCCGATAAGAATCTTCTCAACGACCTGGTTTATGAGTAGCAGTTTCAAGAGGAATAAGTCATGCCGACAACGTTAAATATACTGTTTTTGATATTTTTGTTAACATTTTGATTGAGAATAATGTATTTTGTTTTATTTTTATTTATTGTTCTTGAGTTTTATTTTGGAACACTATTACGCGGGTTTTGTTTTTGGTTTTGTGGGTATGTTAGGTTTCGGGGAAAAAAAGAATAGGAGTGAGAAGAGCAATTGGGGCAATGAGCGGCCCATCTCGCGGACCATGGTTTGATGCGGTCTGTGATGCTCAGAAATGCAAGGAAGATTCTCAAACCAGCTTAGTTGTGGGCTTCATACTTTTGCATTATCCTCAATGCTCAAAAGGAGCTAGGAGGCCTGATGCAGCATCCAGCTCGCGGACTACGAGGTTTTGTGCGATCTACGACATTGAGAAAATACCAAACCCAAATTTACATCTGCTTGCCGACCGTGCAAATATGTATAACCTTCGATGACAATAGAAAATTAGGGTTTGACCTTAGCTTTTAACCTTTTCTTTCCTCTCTCCTATTAAAACACTCTTTTACCCATTGGATGAAAGCTGAAACTTCTGGGCAAAAACCCATTTCTACATTTATTATTCTTCATTTGTTGCATTTTTTATGGATATTTATAATTTTGTTATGGGTTTTGAATATTTAACTAATGGGATAATTTTTTTATGTTCCATTTGTACATTTAAAGATAGAATAATTTTATAATTGATTCAACTAATGGGATGATCTATTTTTTTTTGGATTTATTGCAATGTGATTTATATGACTTTGCATTTTTTGAAAAATGTATTGTAATGTATAAATAATTATAATTTAACTCTAAAAATATGTAAGTAAATTTTTTTATACTCAATTATTTGATATAATAAGAAACTTTCTCCAACTTTTAAAATAAAAAAGTAAAATGAGAAAACCATATACTTTCCTTAAAAAATAGCAAACAGATAATGAAATTCTTTTGGTTTTATCCAAAAAGGGACTAGAATGACAAATTTTGTGTTCCTGATAGTACGTGGATCTTAGGCCGACTATAGAAGCAAGTGGTCGGTCCTACATGTTACTTTATACAAAGGCTGAAACAATTGTCGGCCAGTGGGACCAACCCGAGCGTCATTTTGCAGCAAATCACACGCTCCTGCTTAAGGATGTCAGTGGGTCGGGTATTGGTGGAGGTCCGTCCCGCACCCGTCCCAATGGGACGGGTATGGATGTAGTTTTGGTG
>JAULKK010288926.1:0-13543 GCA_032355705.1 Rubia peregrina
CAAATTTTAATGTACCATTAATATCCGTAATTAAAATTATTGATGGTCAAACATGGTCTGAGAAAGTTGACCAAAAAGTGCGCCATTTTCTCTGGGACGGAGGTAGTATAAGGTAATTCTTCAAGCACCTACAATGTATATATAAAACACCTTCAACCTATACTTGAAGCACCTACGATCATAACTTATATAGTACCTATAAATTTTAATATAAAACACCAAATAAAACTTGAAGCACCTATCATCTATAATTGAAGCACCTATCGTCTATAATTGAAGCACCTTCAACCTACACTTGAAGCACCTTCAACTTACCTACACTTGAAGCACCTTCAAATTACCTACACTTGAAGCACCTTCAACCTACACTTGAAGCACCTCCGATCATAACTTCTACAGTACCTATAAATTGTAACATTAAAAACCTACAGCTAAAACTTGAAGCACCTATCATGTATAATTAAAGCACCTTCAACCTATACTTGAAGCACCTACGATAACTTATATAGTAAATATAAATTATAACATAAAACACCTACAACTAAAACTTGAAGCACATATCATTATAATTAAAGCACCTTAACTGTACTAACTGGATCACACAGACTCTTGTTGAATCATGAAGCCATGGAGACTACTCCAGGAGGCAGGCCTCATGCAGATTAATTTGTTATGCTATATTTATAGTAGTATCTCATGTACTGAGCAGGTTCCATGCAGATTCATTAAAGTAGGAGATTATTTTTGGAAATAAAATAGGACAAATTAAAGGTGGCGGAGTATGAGTATTGAGCGGGCGAAATAGCAAGCTTGAATGCTACTTGAGCTTCAAACTTGTGACCATTGAACTTGGGTTATCAAGAAATATGACAAGCCAAAAGGAGAAAGAAGAAAATTGGATTTTTTCCTTCCAGAATAAGACCCGACTTGATGTCTTATGACCCACAAATTTAATCTAAATACTGAATAATTATAGCAATTCAATATTAAATCAGAACCATTAGATTAAAAGATTGAATGGTTCAGATTTGTTCTCACATAAAGGGTTGTTCTCACCTAAATAGGTGTTCTCACCTGAACCCATCTATATATATATATGTTGTACTCCCCCTGTCCCAGCATAAACTGCACTTTTACTATTTAACAGTTAATATTGTCATAATTTGATCACATTTTTTATAGATATATAAACAATAATATTATCATATGTGATATTGTTGGATTCATCATAATATTTAGTTTCTAAACATTATTTTTATTTGACGTTATTATACATAGTTAAACATATTAACGGTCAAACTAGTTTCTTGAAAACCGTGAAAAAGATTATATACAACTTATGCTGGGACAGAGGGAGTAGTAAATATTGGATTGCAGAAATATAAAAATGTGAAGGAAAAAGAAAATGATGTGGAGACAATAATATTAATGTTGAATTGAGTTTTGATTGTGGAGTTAAATTGGAGAGAAGAGTTTTGGTGAGTATAGTTGAGGAGAGAGAGTGATTATATTATTTAAAAATTAAAAATGTTAAAGTGTTGGTGAGTTTTGGTGAGTGTTGATTATGGATGCTCTAAGAGAGTGCAACAGTAACATTCTCGATGCTTGCATTACCCTCGTAAAAGCAAGAAAAAAGTGAAAGAGAATGCAGAGTGTGATGATTTTAATATCAGATAATGAAAAGAAAGAAGCACACATTCCCTGTTTGAAGATTTTGCAAAAGTTCATCTTTACAGTCAATGTTGCATACGTCATCCTTAGTCCGCAAAAAATTATATACTCATGTACTCCCTCCGTCCCAGTTGACGTTGCACCCCAATCATCGTCACGTTGTTCAAGAAACATGTTTGACCATTATTATGTTTACCTACGTATAATAACGGTAAATAAAAATTTGATATTTAGATACTGCTTGTTATGACGAATTCAACAATATTATATACAATACTATTATTGTTCATATATCTATTCAAATATGCAGTCAAACTTTGAGAGAGAATAGTGTCAAGAAAGTAAGAGTGCCAGTTTAGCTGGTGTAGAGGGAGTATACAATTTTATACATACTGAATATATGAGAAGTTCTCAACAACCTTAATATGCTCTTTCAAATTCCATATCCAATTTTCTTCTTTTCACACCAACAATTGTTGTAGATGTATGCAAACATATTCAATGTCTTTAGTTTGGGGCTCGGTTCTATTTGCTTGTGGAAAATAGGAAAAATAACTGGTAGTCTGTATGCAACATATTATCCATGCAACAGACGTTAAACGTCAGTTTGGGAAATATAAGGGTTTCCTGGAAAAGGTTTTAGATCAATCATTACATTCTCCCTTAATCAGAATAAGCCAAAAGTTTCATCTTCTCAAGAAGGTTCTATCGATAGAAATTTTGGGCTCATGCATCTAAGTATGAGTTTTAGAGGCAGGTATCTAGGTTCACAACAGGAGTTCTATCTGAGAGCATGTGCAGTGAGAGTGTGAGAGTGAGTTGAATTAAAAATCAGAATCGAATGAGAATAATTTTCCCCCATAGTGGGGGGAGTGAAAGTAGTGTGAATGAATCACACCGCGGGCCCAGGGGGGAAACGGGAACCGTTCCAAGTCTCAAACTCTGCCAAAACGGTAGAGACTTCACGTGGCTGCATTTTGCCATTTTCCTTTGCCAATTTCATTTTTGAAAATTAAGTTTGATTTTTTGTTTGAAATTAAGTTTGAAATTTTCATTTGATTTTTTGTTTGAACCCATGTCCCAATTTTTAAGTTTGAAAAATGAAATTAAAATTTGAAATTAAAATATTTTAGTAAATTTCACATTTTAATTTATTTTGAATTTTCAAATTTATTTTCATTAAATACTAAAGATAAAATTAATACTAAATAGGATAGGAAAAATTAAGTGAGATTCATAAATAATAAAGAGAGTAAAATTGTTTTTATTAAATTTCACATTTAAATTTATTTTGTTAGGTAAATTTATTTGAATTAATTATAAAAGGTAGAATTAATGAGTAGGATAGAGAGAATCAAGTGAGGGTCCATGGAGTGTCTTGTGAGTGGTTTCCACCATTGTGGAGAGAAAAAGTGAGTGTTTTAGTTGTGGTTTGAATTACTGATGTGGAGGAGAGAGATTGATTATATAATTAACCGAAACGATTTGAGTGGTGTGGGAGTGGTTCACCCATTGTACATTGTCTGAGGATTGGATGAATTTAAAATGATGAGGGCTAGTCTACTTGGTAGATTAAGGCTTGCTCTCGAAGGGAGTGATTAGGAGTGATTACACTCGAGGTTTTATCAGAAGAAGAGTAATAGTTTATCCAAAGGAAGTTGTAGTAACTTTAAAAATACAGGTATTAAATACGGCTTTCGAACCAGCAATAAACACGGATTAGGAAACATTTATGGTTTGTGGAGCAGACGCAATTATGGCGAGTTTACAGAATCAAAGAAGGATCTACATATGGAGGCTGAAGCGAAAAGAGGGAGAACGAGTGATTTTTCAAGAGGTTCTATAAATAGGAGATCATTCAATGCAGACAACCCACAACTAATTCGAGGAATCTAAACCAAAAATATAAAAACTTGGAGAAGAAAGATAAGATGAGCGACGCCTCTTCACTTCCACTGTTTGAGGATTTCTTTACTCCTCCAGGTTTTAGAATTTTTTGAGAAGTATAAAGAACCGGTAGGTTCATACACCGATCTCTCCACTATTGATAGAACTTCAAGGAGAAGAGGCGTAGTTCAAATCACTCAGGAGGAAATTGAGGAGTTTGTCGAGATGAACCCCAACTTATTGCTAAGTTACTTCAGTACATTCTGGAGTATCTCAGCTTATGTGCAATACAGATTAAAAAAAATTGTGGTGAAATTCCAAACCAAGGAGGAGGCCATGACTGCTCTGTATAGAAGTTCATATTCTATGGCTGGAAGGCTCTTAGCTTTCAGGAGATCAAAATCCTAATCCAAATTCATAGAATCTCAGGTGAATATTTCTCTCCTAAAGCTGCTATTAAAGTTGCTAACATGGCTAGTGATATAATTGATGTAGACATAGATTTATGGCCTTGCGTGAATCTGAAATATCTTCGTGCTAAAATGTGGATTGTACCTAGTGCTCCACTTATTTCTGGATTTTTTTGTTAATTTGGTTAATGGAGCTAGAGTCTAGGTTGATATCCATTATGAGAGGTTACATAAGTTTTGTCGTAGATGTGGGGTTATTGGTCATCCATGCCAACGTTATCCTATAGTTGATGATCAGGATTTTCAGTATTTTATTGATAGTCACATATAAACCCATAATGCTGCCAGAGGATCAAACATTGCGTATGATCCTAATCGAGAGATGTTCCCATATTTGCTGAGGGTGCATTCTCATCATCAGTCGAAGAGAAATACAAGAATTTAGGAGGGGCTATATGGATTTACACTGGGAAAGGTATAATATCTGTTGGAAGATCAAATTCAGGAAGGATTTGTGAATTCTATGGAGACGGATAATCACTTGCCATAACAGAATTATATTGGTTTAGGGGAATGAAATAGTAGTAGAGGTCTTGGGGATCATGGAGATAGTGGTGGCTCAAGGTCTTCTCATTTGAACTTTGGAGCTTAACAACAACACCAACAACAGCCTCCACCACAACCTCCTTAAGAACCACAACAACCACAACCTGATCTCCTAAATGGTAATTTTTCCAATGGTTATATGGAGGGAAATACTATGGCTGAGGTGAATTCAACTAAGGTAGAGATGATCCAGGTGCAAGCTAATGCTAATCAGGAAGTTAGAGAAAAGATTATGAAAGAACATGAGGCTTTTGTCAATGTTTTGATTCCACCAAGAGTGGTTGAGAACTGTCAGGTGGAGGACACATTTAGTACCACATGAAGCTCTGATAGCAGCCACGAGATCTCTCATTTTGCATTTCAACTTACTCAGGAACTATTACAGGAGTAGCAGGAGGAAGAAATGCAAACTATGGCGGAGGTGGAGCTCTTAAATCTCAACAAGGTCTAGATGGAGGTTCAACAATAGAGGCTTATCAAGTTCAAACAAAAGTTCAACAAGAGGCTCAGGCTTAGGCAGAGTTTCAATAAGAGGCTTGGGCTCAGACTGAGTTACAACAAGAGGAGGAAAATGTACAACAAATTTCCAATGTGGTTGCAGCTTCACCATAACATGGTTCAGAGGTGGTCAGAAGGAGGAGAAAACTCCTAATGGAGAAACATGCAGGGAAGGAAAATGCTCTGTCACCAAAAAAGAAGACCAAGAAGCTCACATCCACGATTAAATATAATAACATGTTCAAAGTTCAAAAACACCTGAGTTTGCAAGAAGAAACAGGTAGCAGTAAAGGTCCCAAAGAGAAAGGTGTTTAAGGTAACAACGGGGAAGTTATCGAAAGCAACCAAATGAATTAGGAGAAGGTTGTGGCTTATTACTGGAAAGCCAATGAGGAGAACCTGTCAAGTTTTGAACTAATATTTCCGCAATCAATGACCAAAAAAGTTAGAAAGAGATCACAATCTGAAGAGATGGAGGAAGGAAATCAAGACTGGGATAATCTGCCCCCTAAAAAGAGGTTCAGATTTTTGTTTAACAAGTTCAATTTGGGATCGGTTGAAGTAGAGAAGAAAACGTAACATTTTTCTAAGCTAGGAAAAAGGAACTTTGTTTTTACAAGTTGTGTTCTTCCAGTCAAAATCAATTTTGAGGGAGGCAATAGTAGAGCAGGTTTTGATCAAGGCAAGAAGGAAGGTTTCATGGGAACTGAACCAAATCAGTTCTCCAAAGCATTATAAGAGTACTATGCTGGAATTGTAGAGGCTTTAACAACGCCTCTACGAAAAAGAAGACCAACCAGTTGGTGAAGCAAAAGAAGCCATATTTACTTGTTCTTTTGGAACCATGTCTCATCACAATAGTCTTGAACTCTGGAAGGAAAACTCTAAGTATGATTTGGTAAATTTTATAGATCCAATAGGTAGATAAGGTGTAGTAGCTTTATTTTGGTGCAATAGTTTGAATGTTCAGGTTTTGTCTAAATCTAAGAACTTCTTTAACTTTTAGTTTCTAGCACTAGTCATATTAAATGGTCATTAGGAGTCAACTATGGTTACCCTGAGGTGTCGGGTAAACCTTTTGTTTGGAATTATCTTAAAGACTTTTGTTCGTACTTGCAGTTTCCTTTAATAGTGTTAGATATTTTAATCAGGCTCTATCTCAAAGAGATAAAAAGAGGTGGAAACCAAGTACCTAAAGTGAAGACTTAATTGCATGAAGTAATTCAAGCTTATGAACTAAAAGAAGTTGTGAATGAAGGGTTGTGGTTCACATGGATCAACAACAGAGATCATCCAGAGACTATCATTGAGAGATTGGATAGAGCTTTTGCTAGCAAGATTTGGCTTACAATGTTTCCTGAAGCAAAGATTTTTAATCAGCCTATTATAGGTTAAGATCATGGACCTTTACTCCTTGATCTAAAGCCAAAAAAGAGAGAAAACAATGCATTATGAAGTGTTCTGGGCAAAATCATCAGTTTTTGAGCAAATCATCTGACGAGTTTGGTCCCAAGAAACAAACTCAAATGAAGAACAACAAATGTGGACTTCTGATCAATTTCTTAATTTGAAACTGCAAACTTCTTTAAGTTATTTGTGTAATTGGTGTAGCAGTTCTTATGGCAATCTAGAGAAAAGCCTTATGGATCTGGAAACGAAAATTGTATTTTTGAAATGTGGCTCAAGATTGTGTGATAATCGAGTTTAGATACAACAACTATCACTCAATCTGAAAGACTTACCTTAAAAACTTTTTGAGTATTCACAACAAAGATCCAGAGTTTCTTGGCTGAAACTTGGTGAAAAGAACACTACCTTTTATCACAAGCGGACTACCAAACGAAGGAACATAAACTCAATACAGATTATCTTTGATAATTCAGGTCAATGGATTTCTGATCATGAGATGGTTTTAAAAACATCACAGATCATGTGAAATCAATGCTCACTACCCCAGAATGTATCCCACACCATTACAAGGAGAAATAAACCTACAATAATATCTTCATAGTAATAAAAAGACTTTATCAGAGGTGCAGTTACAACATCTAGCTGAACCATTTATGGGGAAGGAGATTTCGCAAGCTCTGAAAGAAATGAAGTCTTAGAAATCTGCAGGAGAAAATGGTTTACCGCCAGGTTTTTACAAGAGATATTGGTATATATTAGGTCAATATTTCACAAAGACTCTTTGAGGTATTATAATTCAAGGTGCAATTCCTCAACACTGGAATCATACTCAAATAGTGCTAATACTAAAGATGAAAACCCTTTTCATTTGCGGCTGATTATAGACCTATTTCTCTATGCAATGTTAAGTATAAAGTGGTGGCAAAAGTATTTGCTAATAGAATGAAAAAGCACATTGGGGAGCTAATTTCATAAACTCATAATGGATTTGTTCCTAGAAGGAGTATTTCAGAGAATGTCCTCTTAGCATATAAGGTAACATTCATGAAGAAGAAAAAGAAGCAGAAGGAGAAGAGTTTCATGGCAATCAAACTTGATATGAGCAAAGCCTATGGCAGTGTTTCATGAAATTTCTTGAAGATGGTATTAATGAAATAGGTTTCTCAGATCATTGGATTTAGTTGATAATGTCTTGTGTCTCGTTGGTTTCATAACAAGTTCTACTGAATGGAGAGAAATCTTCTTTCTTTATTCTGGATAAATGCATTAGGCAAGACAGTCCGCTGTCACCTTATTGTTCATACTATGCCAACATTTTTTATCAGCTTGGTTTGAACAGAGAATCATAGCCACTCAAGGGTTATGACTGAAATTATTGCGAGGAGGTCCAACAATCGGTCATCTTATGTACGCCGATAACTATATCATCTTCTCAGAGTGTAACAACAGAGAAATGGAGAAAATTACAAAGACAATTGATCTATTTGCAAGATATTCAGGACATAAGCTTAATTTAGATAAATGTGCTATCTCCTTCAGCCCGAACACACCTGGCAACTTGGTGCAATATACAAGATAGTATTTTAACATTCATGGAAGTGGTTTAGGCAGAAAACTATTTAGGAATGAACATCGAATTCAAAGTTTCCAGGGTCCGAGTCTTCAGGGACCTTATCTCCAGGTTCAATCAGAGATTTTCAGCTTGGAAGACAAAATTACTCTTTCTTCTTGGAAGAATCACTTTCACAAAGGGTGTTTTATTTCCAGTAGCTATATATCATCTTAGTATCTTCAAAATTCCTAAAAAATTCTCACAAAACTAGACCAAATGATTACAGCTTTTATATGGAGCAGAGAGTCAGTAGAAGCCGGTGAGAGAAAAGTGCACTGGAAGGCGTGGACTATATTATGCATATCCAAAGAAGAATGTGTTTTAGGACTACATTCGATGACAGCTATGAACAAAGCCTTACTAGGAAAGTAGGAATGGTTTATAATGAAAGGAAATGAATCTCTTTAGGGGAAGGTCTATAAGGAGAAATATAAGAGAAATGTAGACTCCTTAACTCTAAACTCTAGAGGGGTCGAATTCATGGAGTTGGAAGACATCCTTTGGGCAAGATCAGTAATCAATGAAAATCTGACTTGGAAAATAACAAATGGAAGGAACACTAAACTCAGTGATCAGTGGATCCCCAACAGGCAGAATCTGATCTCAGATAATATGGTCATTGGTGCTCGTAAAAATCTCATGGTATCAGACTTGATCACTACTTAGAATCAATGGAGGTTGGCCCTGATAAGAACTATTTTCCCACATGCTATTATACCAAGTATAATGGCTATATACACAAAATTCAACCCCACACTGAGGGATAAGCCAATCTGGAGACCAAATAATGATGGCAAATACACAGTCGAGAAGGGCTATAATCTATCTTTGAATAAGATATGGCCACAACACAGACAACCAGATCAACGTATGGTAAGAATTTTGGAAGTTACTTTGGAACCTCTTAATACCTCATAAATTACAGGTATTTGTGTGAGGGATTATTACTTCGTCACTTTTCGATTGCTAACAATCTTGTGCGAAGAAATATCCAAGTTCAAAGATTATGCACAAGATGCACAATACATGATGAAAATGAGAAACGTCTATTTTTAGGATGTGATCATTCCAAAAGAATCTGGAGAAGTTCCTCCCTAGGTTTTGATTTTAGCACTCATCCTCAACAAAACATGAACTCCTGGTTTATACACCGGACTAAACAAGCTCCAGATAAGGAAGCTATATTATACTACCCAACTGCATTTTGTGGGAAATTTGGTAGTAGAGAAACTCTAAGGTTTTCAATGACGATATGCATGATTCGATGGCCTACTAGCACAATGATGGCAACTCCTATATTATTATAAGGCAGTCATTGCCCAATAACAAAGATGTGGATCTTGATAATATTGATCAACATTAGGGTGGGGATCAGTTCCATGGGGTTTAAAGGATTAATTCAGTGTCTGACTCTCTTCCGCATGATCAATGGTCACCAAATAACATGCATATAATAACATATGATGGCTCCTTTAAAAAAGAGGAGATTTTCAAGTACTGCGGCTTGGAGAATTTCACATAATCGAAATCCTCAGGAAAGAAACATGTTCTCGGGTTCAGATTTCTTTTCCGCAACCACCCCTTTACAAAATGAGGCAGAGGTGTGCTAAAGAGCTACACAGGCAGCTTTGCGAAGCAATCCAGAAAATTTACTGATATACACAGATTCATTACCTTATCCATATTGCTAGCGCAACCAGACAAGGTGCCCTGGGAGATCAAAAGAACAATCAACCAAATTATGTCCCACGCTTCTTGTCTAGTTACTTTCAAATGTTTGAAAGTTAGTCGTACTTTACTTTCTTGTGAACATCATGTAGCTATCTATCTTGGAAGACACACACACACACACATATATATGTAACTCTATGTCGTATTAATATAAGTGTGGTTCTAAAAATAAATAAATATTATCCATGAATATTGACATTTGGCGACAATTAGTTCATTTTTTTTTTGTAATTTTCCTTTTAAAATTTTCATTTAATCCTTTTTTTAGATCTATAACATCTTATTTTGGGGAATTGTATGCTACTTCAAATTTGCAAATACGTGAACATCGAAATCAAAAAAGAAGAAGAAGCATATTTCTGGAAACATTAATAACAATTACAATAAAACCTACAACTATAATGGTTAAAACTTTAATCCTTTTAAATAATAACAAATACTACAAAAACAATCCTTCTAAAAACACTACCATCAACCAAGACAATCCTTTTCCACTTGGCTTTCCTCATTCTTTGAATTTGATCCAACTTTCGCCACCCATCCATTAGTATAAATTTGACGTAGCCTTTTAAGGTCAAACTAATGAGAAGAATATGAAACATCGTCAATATTATCTTCTTCACTATAAAAAACTTAAACATAAAAATAAAAGTATCAACTTAAAAAGTGAAAATGCCAAACATACCTAAATTTGACCCAAAAAAGTCAACATTAATTATCTAAATGCTAGATCAATATTAGTGATTATTCCAAAGGTAATCACTTAGCAGAAACGGAGCAGTTCGACGTACATGCATGATGCTTCACCCAAAGGTAATCAATCTAAAAAATAGTGGAAAAACATCACTTATTGGAAATACCCCCTATTATACCAGGATCTAGGAGGTAGGGGCACAATACATGGGCACAATCACACGACCTAGACTCTATAAATAAGGACAAAGGACTACAAACCAGGTGAGTTAGTTTTTGACTAAGAAAAGATTCATAAGAAAGGCAACCCTAACTTGGGTGTCAGGTTTTCCTCCTCGAGGACCTTTTTACAGGTAGTCAAAGAGGTTGTACTCGTCGGGCCAATTTCGAGAACTATCATCACTCGGAAGGAGTCCCCCGCATTAGTATCGCAGTCTATGGGGAGGTATTTTTTTCTCTTTCTGGGTTTTTATAGTCCATGGGAAAGGTCGAAGCCCACGCCGGAGTCACAACCAGATCAGTAAGCATACAACTAACAATTATCACATCCAAGGGGGCCAGTAAGCAACGAGCTAGTTCAACGAGCCAAGGAAACTCACAGCGATGGTTAGACTACAAAGTCATACGTTTGTCATGCCCAAGCGGATCCATAACAAAGGTACGCCTCTATATCATGGCATGCTCGCATGTATATATAAATTGAAGCATAATTTAATGAGTTATGAAACCCTTTCTAAGGGACATAGTCATAAGGATCTCTTAGCCACGAAACTAGTCATGGTAAACCATACTCATTAGGTATCGATGTAGAGAAAATTAGCGAGATTAAGCCTAGATCATATAATTGAATTAAGTAAAATGCCGAACTCTGAAGCAGTACAAAATGGTTAGGCCTATATGCATAAGGGCATCGAGTTAGGGATAACACCGTGAAGTACCACTAGGACACGGCTAGAAAAGCACACCAACCCCCTATTCAAAAAACACGCTCATCCTTTGCAACCAAGACAACTCTAGAATAAATACTAGAAGCAAAAGAATATAAACAACTTTAATAAGCAAAGCGATGTTAGAAACATGAAAATAACATTGTCAATAGGATATTAAAATACAGTTATATGATTAATAAAGCATTCATTAATCTTAAATCCACACAAAAACTAGGGATTACAGCAAATATTTTATTTCTAAACTGCAAAACTTCCCGTATGAAAAATTATAGGAAAAATTGCCTTTCTAGACTAGGAAATTTCCCCAGGGGATAATTACATCTGATTAATCATGAACCTATTACATAGATAGATAATTACCTAAGTTCCTAGTTGTAAGCTAGCTATGTCGTAAATGTCTGAAGAAAGTTGCTAAAGAATGGTCACTCATTCTCCCGCTACACTTCCTTCATTTCCCGAAGTGCTTCCCATGAAAGGGCACCATCGTCCTAATAAAACTGACATGGGGATACAAGCAAAAAGAGAATGACCGCATCACTAGCCACACAAGCCTTGTCATAGTCCATAGTTGAACAGACTCGTGAATCCAGTCCCAACTTTCTTCACAAGTCCTTCAACTAGCTAGCCCATATTTCCTCTAGAGCTTAGCCACCGCGAGTCTGGACCTTCCCTTGCGTCGGTTTTCCTAAACCTTATAGAAAAATAACACGGTCACTAGGATATAAAATATCTTTGTATGAACAATAAAATATTCATTAATCTTAAATCTATACAAAAACTAAGGATTACAACAAACATTTTATTTCTATACTACAAAACTTCCCCTAGGAAAACTTATGGCGAAAATTACCTTTCTAAACTATAGGAAATTTCCCCCCAGGTTCACTAATCTCACATGTCGATCCTGCACTAAGACCACAAATTACATCAGATAATGAAACTTAGGAAAAAAGAAACACTTAAAATATACTCACCCGTCCCACTTTAATGCTCTGAATTGGTTTTTGCACAAAATTTAATACAAGTCTATTTGTCATCTTTTTAATGGCTGATGACAGTGAGCCTTTATAAATAAAATGAAAGTAAGAGTTGTGACCACATATTTATGGCTAAATGTAGAAAAATTAGAAATAAGAAGTTATTAGTGGGACAAACCAAAAAGGAAAGTAGGAAGCTATGAGTGGGACGAAGGGAGTATGCATTTACGGCAAGCATACATATTTCTACAACTTCCCACAAGGGATTAACCCAAACTTGTATCCCCAGCAATCAAATTAACTCTCATAATGTATCCAAACAAGAAGGTTTATTTCATAACTGGTGAGATACCTAACCTAAATCCAGGACAGCCTCGACATCCCAAACCACCAACCTTAGAAAAATACAACATACATACACTCACGACAACTTAAGTAGTGCAAAACACATACAACCACACTCAAAAATACTTCTCTAGACACACAACAAGGAAACAACACACAACTACAACTGAAGAATACCTAGGCTACAACCTTTTTTATAGGCGTAAGCTAGCATGGGGAGAAGAAACCTCCTTTATTAAAATACCAGAAAGGTTGCCTCCCCTCCCCCATTTCTTGAAAAATGACTAACCACTTATTCAACCTTGGGGAATGGAATACCGTAATATTTTACACATTCCAACAAAAGAAACTGGAAACACCGTGCCTACATGGCACACTTATCCACTGGCCAACTTTAAAAAAAACTTAGGCCTAAGCCCACACAATTCACATAACCCTAATCCACATAAAACATCCTTACTTATGATACACGAAATGACAGAGCATCTCCCCATCTTCAATTCATAAAACAGACAACACACAACTCCATTATTCCTCAATACTTAGGCGACACAAGTGAAAAAACCACATGTGAATTCACACAAAATTGGAGTATCAGAAATAACATAGAAGAAATGGGATGGTTATATGGGGCTTTGCATACAATCACAAGCCCAGTAAATACAAGTGGAGAATCGCCCTGCTTTGTGACACCCAAACCCCAATTCACACATCCATCCTCAAACAGGATCACCACGTAATAAACATCTCACC
>JAULKK010288933.1:519-13543 GCA_032355705.1 Rubia peregrina
TTTCTTACTCGAGGACGAGTAAGGTTCAAGTGTGGGGAGATTTGATGTGTCCATTTTATACATTTATTTTGGGGACATTTTGGATTCACGTTTGTATACTTTTATACTCTAGATGTGGCATTTTTTCTTGAAATTCTCTATGATGAGTTAAGAGCGACTTTACGCTTTTGTACTCTAGCTTGAATCCCCGCTGCCAGGATCACCCTAACTTTCATTATAGGGATGATCAAGATGGTAAAACTAACTTTAGCAGTGGCAAAAGGGGCCTCCACAACCTTACCCTAGGGGTGAAGGCACTTCCAACAACCAAGGATGGATGTTATTGCTCAAGTCACCAAGAGCAGTGAGATTTTCACGGCAATGACAAGAAGGGATATAGAGGAGTTGGGCACAAGAGCCTTCTCGAGCATTAAAAACCATGAGGTGCAAGTGGGGCAATTGGATAACTCGGTGAGCCAACATGAAGCAAGAAACTCCAGGAAGCTTCCATCCAAACCTGAGGTGAATCCAAGACAAATTGTGAGTGTTATCAGGTTGCGCTACAAAAAGGAGATGAAATAAACCAAGGGTTAAAAGGTTCAAGAGGAAGATTTCATAATGGAAAGCACTAAAGGAATACTTGAAGAGGAATTTCACATCGAAAATGGTGCCGAAGAAGTGGAACCCGAGCCTCAAACATTTCTACGGTTCACTTACTTCGTCCAAGATCCCTCCACCGAGAGGATTGAAAAGGTTACCCGTCAACCACCATTTCTGGAAACTTTGATGGCCAAGATAAAGGTGGAAGCGGACAATGAGGAAATTCGTGAAGCCTTCAAAAGGTGCGAGGTTAGTATTCCTTTACTAGATGTTATTGAGCAAATCCATAGTCGCTAAATTCTTTAAAATGCATGTACTAGGAATACGACTAAATCTATTAAGAAAGCATGAAATATTAAATTGGGGGAGTGTCCACTTTACTTCACAAGAATTTACCAAAACAAATGTAAACCGGCATATTTTCTGTTCCTTAGACTTAGGTGGTAAATTAGTTAAAGATGTCACGATGAACTTAGGGGTTTCAATTAATGTTATACCATTTTCCCTATTTCATAATATCAACCGGTGAATTACAAGAAATTTGGGTGATAATCATACTAGCTGATCATTCACAAACTAGTTCTAAGGGGTTAGTTAAAGATGTTTTGGTTAGGGTGGGTAAGTTGGAGTTTCCAAAGGATTTTTACATTCTCGACATGAAGCACGATGGAGGTGCATCCCCAATTATAATAGGGAGACCAATCCTTGAAACATCGAGAACAAAAATTTATGTCAACAATTGAACACTCACATTGGAGGATGAGGAAGATAAGATAGGTTTTGATATTTATAAGTCTAACAATGCATTCACCTCTTCTTATTCTCGCAATGGCATAAATGTATGTTATGATGAGGATATTGTTGATGAATCATGTATAACTAGTGAGTTTGTTGATATTGAAGCATTGCACGCCCTTGAGTTTCTTGATGAAGATGTTATTGAAACCCCTGAAGAAAAGCATGTTGATAGTGTTCCTTAGATTAAGGATAATTCTTGCTTTTCTATTGTTATGAACACTAACGTGTAGCAGGTGAAAGAGCGAGGAAATATATTAAAACCTCATTTACCTCACCCTAATTCCAAACCAAAGCCACAAGCTTCAACAATAGTTAAGGATAGGTTAGTGTGGTTCTTGGCACCAAGGATGAAACGTAAGGCAAGAAAAATGTGAGGCCCATCCATAAGGATGTAGTCGTGGATGGAGACTCCGTAGACCCATCGATAAGTTCCATGTAGCTATTTAATGAATGGATAATATTTCATGAGAACGACAGTAAAAATACGGTGCTTTTGATTTTTCTTGATTTTATGTTATGTTGTTGGTAGTGATGATAGATTAGTGTTATATTTGTGTGTTTTTAGGGATTGTAATCATCAAAAAATTTGCTTTTGAATAGATTTACATTAGGTGTTTGTTTTTGTGGATGAAGGTTTAGGTTTGGGACCAATAAGGAAGGCGGGTAGGATTTTTAGCCCGGGAAGAATGACAAGGAATGGAACTTGCTAAATGAACCATCCCAAGGCACAAAACGTTCTTTGAGAGCTCAGAAAAAGAAGTTTATGTAGCACAGAATATGCTATATTACACGGTTTGGGCCAATGGAAGATGAACCTTTCATGTCTACGAATTCAGTTTGTGTCACCTCGTAGGGATCTGCATCTAAGAGAGCGAAGAAACCTAAACTGAGCCCCTAAATCCTCCATAACTTCCTCGTTTCTTAACCAAATCCACCCAAACTTGTTCCTAACTACTCCCATATAAATTGCACACAAAACCCATAAAGAATTTTCTTCAAAAACACATAGATACTGGCCGAATCTGATATTTTTCATTCCAAACCATTTTTGAGATAATTGGACAGTTTTGCCTCTTAGATCTATTAGATTGCTAGTCTTGGATTCGTTGGTTTGTTTTCTTACATTGTTTGTGTGTTTCACTTTTTCCATATTTTATTGTGATGGCTCATAAGAAGCACAACATTTTTATGGCATCTATGCCCACCGCATCAGTGGTTTCTTTCATGGGGCTGCAACGCCTCAAGGAATCGCACAAGGTCTCATGGGGGAAATTGCAAGGTCGGCCCCTAGTGGAAACCATATTTGTTTACCATAAGGCCCTAAAGGGCCTTAAATTGTACATGTATGTACGACGTTTGTTGGAGCGAGTGAGGATGCATGTATTTATGAGGAAGGGTGCACCCACCTACAAGAGATGAACCCTCGCCACTGCGGTGAAGGGAGTCAATAGCAGGGGTCATAAGGTCATCCACTTTCACTTGGGTGACGTAATTAGGACTATTACCTATCGGGACGTAGTCGAGCAACTCATCTTTGATAATTTGGGCCAAGTTAGGGGTCATAATATCAAGTCTGAGACATACTACTTGGATGAGTTTTAGTATGCCATCACTTTGAGCCAGAGGGAGAAAAAAGATTAATAACTCTGACATCATCCATCTAGCCTTGAGATATGTCGCTTTTTTCCTCGTGATGTTTGTGTTATGGGGAGGGCGCTCAGTGCATTTAGGATGACTGTCGGCTCCTTTAATCTATGATATCGACACTAGTTACTTTGATGTTGTCACTACATTCGTCAATCATTACTTCAAGGTGTCGATGAGAATCATCGGGAAGATTGTAATGGCAGGCGTGATCACCTTCCTTGCTTTAGTATTGGGTCTATGGGAAGATGACACAGATCGGGTAGGCCCTGTTCCAGCTACACTATCACAAGAGGCTTCTTGGCTAACACTAGGGTGTTAAAGATAGATTGGGAGCATTGCATGTGGCTTTATGCTGAGACAGCTACAAGTTTCATGAGACTTCTCCAGCAGGAAAAGACAAACCTTCGGAGTTTCATAGTGGACGATCTATACATTCAGTTTGATGCTTGAGTCAGTGACGAGTTCTACCAACAGTTGGGTGCACCGATTGAGTAGAGAGAGTCAGATGTAGAGCAGTTTGAGAGGAACGATCAGGTTCCATATCCAATGAATGCAAAGCCTACACAGCCAAACCCAGTTATTTTTAGGAGCATTTTTATGCCCAGCCACCACCACAACAGAGTCATCGATATTCCTATCATGGGGAGTTCTGGAGACAGGGCTCATCTATCCACGAGAAGTAGTTTGGTTCTCCTTCTCCGCATCCTTATCAGCAGCCTACACCAGAGCCTCAACAACCATATCCTTTGGATAATCCCGTGTATAGTCCTTTATGTCCTTATAGTTCACCAGGTTTCCCTATCCGTATGGATTACTTTGATTATCAGCCACCAACACCACCTGGGAAGATTTCCCACGATTATATTTCTTATCAGTAGCCACTAGTGCATGAGCCCTAACGGTCACTAGTGTAGTCGACACCCTCTTTGGTATGAGACAGGACACCGGCTACTTGAATAATATGGTGGATCAGTATGGCCACTATTTGGTCGGTGTTGAGGATCTTCTTCAGGAGTTGGACTATGACATGAGACATCTATAGGATGACATAAGATAGGAGTGGCGAGCTCAGACCAAGGAACACGAGAAGCTTATAGCAAGGATGCGGATCCTACCGTAGGGGATTGAGTACAAACTAATGACAAGCGCCAGCGCAGACAAGCAACCAGGCGCGTTAGGACAGGCCATCGTGGTGGGCTATTACATATGCCGATTTTATGAGTGGAAGTGTTTCTGATTCATCCATCTATACATGAAGCTTTATTTGCATGCATTGGGGACAATGCATCGACTAAGTGTGGGGAAGGGCTAGGAAAACATTTTTAATCCGTATGCTTTAATGACATTTCCGTTGTTTTTTCCCTTATTGTTTTTTGTTTATCAATACTTGTTTCTGTTTAGGTGTGAGGTCACTTTAACTGTTGCATGTTGTTTGGGTGAGTGTTGACATTGTTGGTAGTTTATGCTTGTTTCTTTAATATAATTTCAAGCTCTCTTTTGGAGCATTTTGTGTTGATGAGAATTAAAAAATGGGAAAAAAAGATGGGAAAAACCCCCTTAAGTCGAAAGTGAACTAGGTAAAATTGAGGACCCGGATAGGTTAAATACCCGAAAGGGAAACCTATGCAAAAATGATAGGCCTTAAAGGTGTGAAAATAGTGAAGTGTGAGGATTAAAAGAAAATATGGGCTAGGATGAACATCCTAAAGGGCTCCTATGTAAAATGAGAGGAAATGAGAGGAAAAACAAACATTTTCATATGCTTCTCTTATTTGTGCCTTTTGGATGTTTTGTGGGTTAGAGTGATCTACCTTCTTGTCCTTATTTGGAGTATTATACCTCACGTTTATTGTATCATGATTTAGTCGGTTTGGCACATCTTAGTTTTGGATAGGAGGGTTCTTGTTAACTCTTGTATTTTGGGTTAGGGTAGTCCTATGAATAAAGTATTGGGTGTTTTTTGGGAAAACTTTTCTTAGATATGCTCTTATATCTTTGCGTGTTCTTCTTTACTCGAGGAAGATTAAAGGTTTAAGTGTGATAGATTTGATGAGACCCAAAATACATGTTTTCTTAGGGCATTTAAAACTTCTTTTGTTATGCTTTTGTTGGTGGATAATTAGGTTTATAGAGATTTTTCATGACAGGGAGTTGAAACCGTCTTGTTTGATTTCTTCCTTATTTTGTGAAATATTTCTAGCCTAATAGGAATTTACATGTATGAGAGTCTAGACGTCTTTTTATGAGCTTAAATCGTAGATCTTGTTGAGAGAAGGTCATTCAAAAAATGGTAATATATTGAAGGCCAATCGCAAGATAGGTAGAAGTGTGAAGGCCATCGAACATGATGGTAGAAGATTGAAGAATGTGGAAGAAGAAATAAGTCAAAGGGAGCAAGAAGTTCAAGGGAAATCAAAAATGTTCTATTGGCACGGACTATGCCATCTTACACAGTCCATGCCACAAGAAGTTTCCCATAAGAATTGAAGGTCCAGTGGATAGACCGTGCAAACATGCATGGTTTATGTCAAATTAGAAGTTTGGAAGACCGCCATTGAAGATGGACTGTGCAAACAAACATGATTTGTGTTGCTCATTTGAACTTCTTGCTCTCCATGCCAAAAAAATCCTCACTTCTTTCCTCCCACTCTAACCCCAAAATCATTATACACCACCACAATCCACCACGTAAACCACCACCAAGTAGACAACCTAGGCCGCACACTATTTGTTTCTTTTTGTGGATGTTGATTGATACTTTTTTATTATGGATTTGTATTGGCTTCATTAGAATTACATGTTGGGGTAGAATTGGGGATATTGATGTGAGAACAATGCATTGGGAAGTTATGTTTGCTTATCATTATGTTTACCTCCCTTCCTTTTCATGTTATGTTTCTTATTTGAGGAATATGTGTGTTGTAAGTGTAGGAGAGGAAATATGTCTAATTGCATTGTGTTGTAGATATTTATTATTTTTGTGTGTTTTTTTTCTATTTTAGCTTTGGTTTCGGAAAACTATTACACTTGATGTGCATGTTTGTTTTGTAGGAAGCATATGGTTTTTTGGAGGAAAGCGAGCAAATAGGGTTAGGAGGAGTCAAAGATGTACATGGTTTGATATGGTCAAAATGGTGAACAAGAAGGAGGACCAAACCCCTTGTTCACGGGATGTGTAGACATACACGATCATTAAAGCTCACATACCCTCCTACATCCAAATCACCATTTCTTCCCTACCACCCCAAAATACCACCCAACCCCATTTACCCACAAAACCCTTGAAATGCATAACTCTAAACCTAAGAGGTAACTCTCAATTGTGATTCAATTTTTTATTTGATCTGTGGTGTATGATAGTGGTTGTGATTAAAATTCCTTGATTATAGGTTATGGATAGTTTATTGTGGTGATGGTAGTTTGTTCATTAAATTCCATGATTGTGCCACTAAGGGTAGATTTTATTTTTCATTTTTCCATTGTAAGCGCTCTCCTATTTCCTTTCCTTGGCCTATGTTCTATGATTGTGTATATACATTGAGGACAATGCAATATTTTAGAGTGGGGGAGGAGAATTAGATGACACTTATGATTCTTAATTGTTTTTATGTAGCTAGTAGCTCTTCTAAGAGCATTTTGAAAATTTTGAAAAAAAATAAAAAAAAATATATACCTAGCTTAGTCGAAAACCCAAAAGGGTGACTTAGGTAACAATGGGAAAGGCCCGGATAGGTTGAATAACCTATGAAAAAATGAGAGGCCAATTGGTGTGGGAAAATGTGAGGATTAGCTTGAAAAAAGACAAAAATGTGTGAAGTTAGGATAAAACCCCGAGAGGGCTCCTAGGAAAATGAGAGAAATTGAAACCATTTTATGCTTCTCTTAATTTGTCTTTGATGGAGTAAGCTAGTTTTACATATATATTGTATACCTTACCTTTTGATTTGGTATGTTGGTTGTTTAGATCAACTTAGTCTCTTTGGGTAGTGAGAGTTGTGAGATTCTTACATATTTTGGGAAACTAGGGTAGTCTAGAAATAAATGTTAGATGTCTTGGGGAACACTTTGCATGCTATGTTCCGCTTATATCTTTGCTCATTCGTGTTTCCTCAAGGATGAGTAAAAGTTTAAGTGTGGGGGAATTGATCTGCACCTAGAAGCATGTGTTTCCTAATGCATTTAGCACATTTAATAGTAGTTTTTGTATGGTCAATTGCTAGATTTAAGTACATTTACATTACAAGGGGTTTCATTATCCTTTGTTGGTTTTGTTGTCTAAATCCCTTGTTTTGTTGATAATTTAGATCTAATGGAGGGTATGTCCTTCCTTATGAGCAACTAGATCCTATTTTGTGAGCTTCATTGTAGATTGCTTGTAAGCACTTTGGAGTAGACTTAGTGAAGGCCATTCGAAACAATGGTAGTAGATTGCAGAAGGTCATTCGAAAGGATGGTAGAAGACTAAAGGTCACGAGTCAAAACGTGGTAGAAGATAAAAGGGTCAAAGAAGGAAGACAAAGAAGAGGGATGAATTGTAATCTGAGAGTTGAACAAAATTCTAGGAATGATCCGAGAGCAATCAGCCTTCGTGGGTGGCACCGTTGGATTCATATTCTCTATCACTATAAAATGGAGTAAAAGAACTCCCAAATTGGATAAGTGATTCACACATAGCGGTGCATACAAGATTGAAAGAAAAAGGCCCAAGTTCGGACAAAGTTCAAGACTAGAATGACAGTATTCTATTGCACGACCCATGCCAGCCAAAATGGTGGCGGCACGGCTGTGTTCTATTACACAGCATGTGCCAGCCAAAATTGTTGTGCGCTTAAGTAAGGGCATGGGCCACAAGGAATTGAACGGCATGTGCCTTTCTGTTGGCTCGTGCAGCTAAGTAACTGCACAGGTCGTGCACTTTTGCACGGCACATGTGCTTTGAAGATCAATAATGAAGTCCCTGTCAATAGCCCGCAAGTATTTGCATGACCGTACCATCGGAGGAAGGAAATGCTCAGCTCTAGCCTGCAGCCCGCACAAATCTGGACGGGCCACGTCGTTCAGAAGATCAAAACATACTCTGGCAGTCCACATGAAAGTGCACGACTGCACCACTCAAAAGACCGAGAAACTGCTTTCAGCAGGTAGCCTGTGCACTATTGCTCGGCCCGTGCCACACGGGGCATGTGTTTTGCACAGCCCGTACCGATGTGGCACTAGTAGGGACCTTAGGGTTTCACTAGTGGAAGCCTTAGGGTTTCATTAAGGTCTCTTCCAAACTTAGGCCTTTAGAGGCCCATTTATCTTTTATATAAGGAGTCGTTAATTTCCTAGGTTTAAACAAGTAGGCATAATGTAGATTTTTTTCTTGGTAGGTAGGAAGGAAGAGGAGAGTTCTCTATCTCTCTCTCTAGAGTTCTTCTTCTCTTTTCTTTCCTTTTTCTTCTCTTAGTTTCCTAGATTCATGGCATTTAATTCAACATTTTACATGGATCTATTAGTAGTAGAGTAGTTTATTTGCTTGGGGATTTAAATTTATTTTCATGATTTGGTAGATATTTTGGGAGATTCTAAATCACCCTATCCTTTATGTTTATGAATATCATGTTGACTTGTTCTTTACATTCTTTCTAAATACATGTTACATATTCTTAGATTCGCATACACTGTAGTCTATGTTTCATGTGTCCCTTTGTAGTGTCTGCTAGTGTAATAGGTGGATATGTGACTCCTCGGGTGCATGGGTGTATGGGTGTACGCCGTGAGCACTATTTGATGATCGCACGATAGCCTGACAGGAAAATGATAGCCTGATAGGTTAGGACATGATAGTTTGTAGCAATTAGGGTTATGTTAGAACAATCATCATCGTTTCAACTCTAGAGTCATGATGAGACGCCAGTCCCTTTGCCTTTATAGGCCTAGGGAGAAACGCTTATAGTGTAGGCTATGGATGTAATTCTTTACAAGAAATAGGGGTGCATAAAGGCTAGGCTGCTTGACGTACTTTCCTAATTACGGGTGTGCACACAAAGGGAAGTGTTGACTATCGACCACACTATGTGACATAAACATTAGAATAGGTTTATATGTCTTGTTATTTGATAGAATCTAGGATCAAAGTATTATACCGATCATGTAACACAAATATCCCCAAGTGCTAGCCTAATATAGTTTATTATCTTGCTCTTGTATGCCTTGTATTTGGTAGATAACCCCCCCCCCAACCTTTTTTGCAACATTGACTATTACCCACGTGAAAAAAATATGTCAAAGATATGTACATGAACATAATATCTTTCAATGTGTCTCTTGATCAATTAATCATGTATTTAAGTCAACTATGGCTCTACCTCTATTGTAAACCAACATGGAAAGGTAAAGTGATTAGGTCAACTGTATATTAGTTTCTTTTATAAACCAACACGTATGGATAAACGTGAAATCTTTTATAATGTAATCAGGTCAGCTGTGTCTCGGCTTCTATTGTAAACCAACACGTATGGGTAATGGTTGAAAGTTTACTCATGGAACTAGGTTAACTATGTCTCTACTTCTATTCTAAACCTACACATATGGTAAATGTGAAATCTTTAATATTGCAATCACGTCAAACATGTCTCAGCTTCTATTGTAAACTAACAGTGTGGGTAAAGTTCAAAATTTCACTCATGCAACTAGGTCAACTACGACTCTACTTCTATTCTAAACCTACATGTATGAGTAAATGTGAAGTCTTTAATATTGTAATCAGGTCAACTGTGTCTCGGTTTCTACTGTAAACTAACATGTACGGGTAAATGTTGATACTTATTGCCAGGCTTTTAGATGATGAAACCCACGTCGTGGTGGAAGGTAAGGTGTACACGTCTATACACTTACATTATCTTAACCATGTCGTGAAGGAAAATGTGGTTGTCGTTGTGACAACGAGCTTCGTACATGGTTTAATCCTTCCTTTCCTAGAATTCGAGGCAAAAACTGTGGATGACACGGTAGGAATGTTTGTTGTATGGCCCCTTCACTAGGTGGACATCATGGAGAAGAAGATACCTACTATGAAGGTAATTCGTCGCTTCTTGTGTACTAATAATATGGTTCGACTTCTATTGTGTACATAACAAATTTTCTTGGATTGAATGTAGATTAAGAAAATGATAGGTAGCCCAGGAAAATTGAACGTTGCTTGTGGAGATGTAAAGCCAAACAAGTCTCGCATCTCAAGATTGAAGCCACCACCATTCAATCTTGTAAAGGATAGATCCCTCAAGAACATTTACGCAATTGTTATGACACACCATCCATCACCTTTGTACAAAATCCGCGTAGATGATGTGGGAATTTTTGGGTATAAGGTTGAGCCAAGAATATGAGTTGAGGATTTCAACGACGTGTTCCAATTAGGTAATGTCCGGCTACCAGTGATGCAAATCCAATCAATGTAAGTATTACAAATCATTACATTTTATCATCGATATACAAGGGGTTCAATTTAGCCTAAATTAACCAGTTATAAAGGTACATGCATGCAAGTACTTTCCAAGACCAAGGAAAAAGGGTGGATATGGTTGCTTTGACAAAAAAATAATTGAACATGAATGAGTTTCTATGGAAAAGTGTTTGGCTTATTTGAGCGCTCGATTGGTGCTTAAGCACAATTCCATGTACATATTTCCCCTATTACGAGAAATGAGTTAACTATACTAAGTGACATATATTTTCCGTCTTACTTTCACAAATTACTACGGTGACATATTATCATTTAAATTTTTAGCGAACATTTGATGGTGGCCACCCATCATTATTCCAACAAACATGGTTTTTTGGTTTAATCCTTTACATCAAGAGCCGTATACAATTGTACACGCCATTAAAAAGATGTTGATGGATCCACTCTTTAGCAAGCATAAAAAAGTTCAATCAAAATCTCTTAAGATGGTAACTAAAAAATCATTGAATGAATGGACATATAAGTTCTTCCAATAATTAAAATATAACTTTGTAAAATTATGTTGTACTTACAACATAAAAAAAACGTCCAAGTGGGAATGCAATTACTACTACATGCAGTTTACAAAAGATTTGGTGAATATAGTGAGGGATAGTGAATTTGACCTATGAAAGGCATATAACTATCTCACGGTTCGATTGTATGAAGAATCGCAATACTTATGTAAATGTTTTTATTGATTTGAAAATTACTACATGTTATATTACTATGACGAGGACAAAACACAATACCCCATCAAACTATGGAAGACGAATGTGAAAGTTGGGTGCTTTTTATTATGGTAAGGAATTTGCAACATTTCCGCTCCATCTACTATATGACAAACATCGATTAAGGATTTATTTTGCATACATCATCCTCTAGAATACCCATTGATACTTTCCAAGTTATTTTTTGACACCTTGATATAAACCTAGACATACTAGTTATAGAGCATTGGTGGTATAGTTCATTTTGTTAGAATTTTGTAATTATTTTTGTGTATTGAATTTATGGTTGGTTCCTTCATGTTTGTAAATGGGATTCTATACAATCTTAAATTCAATTTGAACGGCGTTCCACGTCACTCATCAATTTCATGAATTCAAATTTTAAAATTCAGTTTGTAGCAACCAATGCCCCCCTAATTTACTCTGCAAATACTCACAATAGTTCATCGACGTCAAAAAATAATAAGGATTAACGCTGCAAGCGGCTATTTAATCCTCTCAACATCAATACATGACGGCCGACATCAAACTTACAAAATGATGTCGTATGTTATTCGACCGACCAATATCAAACCTGCGATATCGCGGCAATGACCGCAATAATCAACATCACATGGTGTATCGGTTTTGGATAACAAAATTACATCGTTCCCATTGGCCATCGATTATAACACTAAGACCTTGGTCATTAGTGAACGACGTTGTTTTGTCTTCTCACCACATCATCATTCATGCGATAGATTCTCCCAAAACTTGCGACATTGAAAAAAGTAAATGACAACATTTACCTTCATATAGTGTGATGATCGTCCTGAACAACGTCGCACACATATCAACTAGTCGGCCATCTGCTTCTTCAGACGACGTCAGCTGTCTCTCAGTTCCGGTGTTGTAAATTAACCTTTTACCGTGGTTTTTTCCCACAATAACTTAGGTAAAAAAACTTTACCTTAGTTATGAACCACGGTAAAAAACATACTTTTTACAGCACCACTTTTTACCTCGGTTATTTATAGGAAAATTATTGAGGTAAAACTCTTCTAGAACCGAGGTAAAATGTGTGGTTTCTTGTAGTGCATATATATAATGCTTAATTTATTCTTATGCATCTTGATATAATTTCATGATAAATGAGATAACTTTGTACACCTAGTTCTATTTTTTGCATGATTGAGTGCTACGCTCGGGAGTGAACCTAAGAGTATTGTGTTTCTTGTGTCTATTGGGCTGTGGGGTGTTAACTATAAGGTCTTTGTAGACACTTGTGTCTGGGTGGTAATAGAAGTAGTCTCGGACATTTTGTTCAGGTGATGTTATTGACTCGATTGGGATCATAGGATAATGTCCAAAGGGCATACTCCAAGTTTGTAGCAACTAGGCGAGGAATGTCCCTAGAGTTATCATGAGGTACTAATATCCTAAGTGGCACAATATGGCTTTAGGATGGGTTTTCACTATATAGGTCTCGATGATTCATTCTACTTTCAGGTTTAATTTACTGTGTGCGTTAACGGGTTATAAACCCAGGAAGTGAGGGCTAGAGGTGGTAGTGGAAGCACACCGCTAGCTATACATGGAGGAGGTGATATGTTGAGGAGGGGGGAAAATCAACATGGTGTGACAGACCAAAGGAGTTCCCGGGAAATCAACATCTCTGCATAATGTGATATAGAAATTAAATAGAAGAGCGAAGCGCAAATATAACCCTACATAATTCACGAAAGTGCAATATAACCCCGTGATAATTGAAAATGCAAATATAACCCTAGATAGCTAGTGTATG
>JAULKK010288942.1:0-13543 GCA_032355705.1 Rubia peregrina
CTAAGAAATCTCACAAAATAGACATTAATACATGAATACAAATATAATCCCCAAGTTAATTAACTACTCCCTAAGAATTGAACCCAAGTATTGCATTGGATTCAAAACTTTTAGGCAAAAGAAAAATAAAGAGAAGAAAGGAAAAAACCTAGAGAGAACGAAGAGTATTTTCTCTCTCTAACCTACTCTAGAAGATGAAAAGTGGGCATAAACTTAAACCCTAATAGACAAAGGTCCATATATATAGTAATAGGGAATTGAGCCTTGAAAGAGGCAAAAAAATGGCTAAAACCCCTAGCAGCCGCAAGCGGCACGAGAAGTGAAACTTGGCACAGTCCATGCCAGCCGAGTGTTTTCGTGCCGACGCAGGCCACTCAGCGTGGCACGGCCCATAGCCTCATTCCAGTGCAGCCTGCTTAGCATGGTACGTGTAGTGATTCTCGTTATGGAGCATCTCGTGTCGCCCGGCACGGATCGCCAACTAGAACATCATTTTAAAGCTTTTGAGTGCACGTCCCGGTCGTTTGGCACGGGTCATCGGATGGAACCTCGTTTTTCTCAGTATCATGGCATGGTCCACATCATTCTTGACACCCCGTGGGCTAGTCTTTGCATTAGTGACTTAAAACGATGTGGACCGTGTGAAACAGAACGGTTCGCTCCCATACTTAGCAGAATTTTGAGGTAGATCGAAGACATGGGACACGGGCAACTGAGTTTGGCATGGTCCAGGTTGGGGCCTAACATGGGCTGTGTTTCTTGGTGTAGGCTATGTTGAGAACCCCTGGCATGGGCCGTGCTAGGTGAGCCTCGTGCCGGCCTTGGGTGGTCCGTGTTGGCCTTAGCTGGTCCGATCGACTGACTTGTTTGCTCCGCTACGGATAAACCACTGATCTGATTTGAGAGTTCTTGTCGACAATTTTATAGTGCTTGAGAAGAAGAATCCAATGGTTCCAGCCTCAAGGGTTGATTATTCTCGGATCATTCCCAGAACTCTGTGCAACTCTCGGACAACAATTCCTCCACTTTTTCTTGGTCTTCTTGAACTTTGAATCTGCATTTCCCAGGCTCAATTCCATCTACTACCATTCTTTTGAGTCCATGGCCTTTAATATACTACCATCCTTGTGAATGACCTTTGATATCTTCTACCATCCTTGTGAATGACCTTCAAATATCTTCTACCAACCTCATGGATGGCCTTCTACAAAAATATGAGGAAAGAGTACTCACGAGAAACCTACTAATGAGATCATAGAGGAATATCTAGGTGCCCATGAATACAAAGTGTCCATTAGCTTCAATTACGTATACAAAACTCAGGGTTTAGACAAGAAAACTAATAATGGTCGTCTAAACCCTTTATCGTGTAAACCTAACTAAAACTAGCAATCAACCAACAAAATATGATAATAAATGTGTCAAATGCATTGGCTAACACATGCAAAAAGGTGCACATCAATGTGGCTACTGCACTTGAAACAAAATCCATCAGTCACAATGGCAGAGTAAAGAGCGATGAATAATATGGCATGACATTATACCACTGTTTGAAACATTGTGCAAATGAAGAAAAATCCAAAAATGTTGAAATTTTATGATAAATATATACCGGTTTCAAAATAACAAGTGGTTCAAGTGCCTCTACAGACTCTGAGATAAATGGTGCACGATTTATGTACGGAAATCTTCTCAACTGGCACATTATCATTCCAAAGAAGCAAAAGTTCCAACAAAGCAATCAGTTTTCGTGCTTCCCAAAACTACAAATTTGACAAAATTCTTTTCAATCTTTGAAAAAACAGTCCAAAGTTGGAAAAGCACCGAGACAAGCATAGAATACAATGGCTCGATATGAAAATCTATGTGGCAAAGGAAGGACCTGGACAATTAAAGCATGCGTGTGAGATACATACATATAAAATTTTCAAAGACTTCGGGAGAGAATTGAAGCTGATATGACAAGTAAGGCAATAAAAACCTTCAACCTTGAGTATGAAGATGTCTATATAGCCTACCCTAAAAATAATGACACGAGAGTGAAGATGGTTTCTCGCCAAAATTAGGATGAAAGGTAGAAATAAGATGTTCTTATAAGTACTTCGATAAGGAGGGCTTCTGTGTTTCCGTAGTTGATAGACTTTATTTCATATAGAAAATCTAGTAATTTATACCATACTTTAGAGCAAATAGTTGCACATATATGGTATAATTATGCAATCCTGAGATACTACGAAGAATTGAAGATATTCAAGAATTACAAGGATTTCAAAGACTTGAAGATCCACCATTAGACCCAAAATGAAGCATAAAAAATCAAATATAGAAGGATGGGGACAAACAAGGAAAATTTTGGGAAACCCTAACCCTAAATCCACAATCTGCGACTGCATGTGGGTTAGGCCACAATCGTGGCGGCGTGTGGATCGCATCATAACGGCATGTGGTGATGAGAAATGAAGCATGACGAAATTTGAAAAGTCTTTGGACTCGGTCCATAAGTTATCGTGGGTTTATTTCTGCATTTTTGTTATTTTTGGGTCTGTTGTAGGAATTTTATTCTTGTTCAAAATTATATTTCCTTTTTAATTAGGAGAATAATTATTTTCCTATTTCTGATTAGGAGAATTCTTAGTATAATTTTTAGTTTCCTTTTCTATTGAGTTCCTGTCTTTGCAGGATTTTTTTTTAGTATTCTTAGAAGAAGAAAAAATTAGATTAGGAGAACTATTTTATTCTTTTTAAAATAGTTGTCTATTAGTATAAATAGGACAAATATTTTCAAGACAAGATACACGGCCTTTTCAAGAATACTACTCGAAATCATTCACTTCAAAATCACCTCAATATCTTGAAATTTTTTAGATTTATATCTATAAAGAACTAAATTATGAGTTCCATTTGATGATTGAAGTCATCACTGAATACTTGTGAGGTTCGAACATAATCCTGTTCTATTCAATTCTACATTTTGTATTAAAGTATCTCATTTGGATTATGTTGATTCATCTAGTCTGATCACATGGGTTTATTATGTTTTTCATATGGTCATGTTTTGTGATTTTTGATTGCATAATTGATCGACGATCATTTATGAATTGATTCACAAATGATTCACTTATATGTGATATTGATGTATGTTTATGATCCTTATTGTATCTCATATAATTTTTGCTTGCATAGTCTATTTTAACAGTATTGTCAAACCCAATCATCTAACTAAAACACATCTAATGAAATGTCATAAATTCGAGCACCACACGAACATAAAAGCAATAATTTCAGCTTAAAATGGTTAGGCTATTAATCAACTTCAACCAAAAGTGAAACGGATCCCTAACCACAACAAGAAGGAAAAAAACATTGAAACACAATCAAAACACATAATCCACATCTGGAAAACAAAGAATTGAAATTTCACAAATATTACAAGATCGGAGGTCGAAAGGATAATTGGAGAAGTACCAGATCCAAAAAGCATCTGGGTATCGTTCATGGGTCGAATAAAATCTAGTGTTGGCCTTCCAACTACGAATTTTCCAACAAGGTGTTTCTTGAATAATTTCACATGTAAATCGACCTCTTTCATCTGGATATATTACAATAGCTTCACTCTTGAATTGGCTGGAGGTGTAGGTTTAAGGTTAGTCACCAAACTGGGATAGGTTGGCACACTCATACCTTAAGGCGAAGCTGTTATTTTTACAGTTGGATTTTTATCATTTTGGTATTATTTTTTTTACAGATAATTTGATATGAATCTCCTTGTGAAGACTTTGTGAAATTTTTAGAAGCACTCTTAATGAAGGTTGATCATATCACCCTCTTGATATTAAGAAGACACGGACGAAGTCTAGTCAAGAACAAACCTTTATGAAGTGCACTAACACAAGAGACTAATGCACAAACCCAAGCACTAGTTGCACCAAATTAAAAACAAAGAATCCAACGGTTCTAAGCACTAATTTATAATGGAAACAAATATAATGGTTTAACGCTTAATAAGAAGAGAGTATAAACTCTAATTCTGAATATATGATTGATAAAAGTGTAATTATAATGTTGAAAACCATCTCCTATTTATATTACATAAGATTGGCCTTCAAGAATACAAAGAAGACAAAATCTGGTAAATCATGACAGAAACAAGAATGACTTATGACAGCTTTAAGAAACCAAAACCCTATCAAACTAAAATTCCTAATTTAACCTAAATTATTACCATGTTCATCCAAGTAAATCTATCCAAATATTGGCTGAATTCTTTAATGAATATGCCTTATCTAAACTTACTAAATCTAATCCATTTAGAAATAAATCTCCTAAAATTACAATAATTTTAAAATTGGCTCTAAATGTGAGCACACTACCTCACTAAAGGATCCAGTGGAAAAAAGAGTCTAGCGTTAAGCTCAAAAAAATCATGGAACAAAATAAAACTAAACTAAGAAAACTGTAATAAATGATATTATCATTCCCTCCGTGGTTGAAAGTTTCATACTCAAAACATGAATGATCTTCAAAAATAACGGAGATAAACTTCTCATGTCATCTCTGCGAAGTTCTGCTAATAAACGGCGACTGGATGCTGACTAGGCAGTGACTGGGGAAAAACTCCTTCAACTCGCGAGAAAAAAATACATGACAATAAATTGAATTAACTCACGAGAAATTGGTTACCTTGCGAGATAAAGAGATGGACCAAAATCTATGCTCGCAAGGTGGACATGCTTAAAATGGCGTGTAAAGTTCATGAGGCTTAGTAGTCAACTTAGCCTTCAAGCAATTAATACAATTCCTGCAAATCCTGTCAACAAATAGTGTCATCCTCGGCCAATAAAAGTGCTTATGCAACAAATTATATGTTTTCAATGTACCAAAATGATCCATAAGAACAACTGCATGTGTTTCCCGAACAATTAATTCACGTGTAGAACATTGAGGAACTCAAAGTTTATTATCACAGAACAAGAAACCATCATGCCTATAAAATTTATTAAAAACACCATTTTTGCATGCATTAAAAACAGATGAAAAGTCGGGATCAGCCACATATAAATCTTTCATAAACGTGAAGCTTAGAAGAACACAATCAAGACATGTAATCAAAGCATGTCTACGACTCAAAGCGTTAGCAACCACATTATCTTTACAATTCTTATACTTAAGATCATATGGAAATGTTTCAATAAAGTTTACCCATTTAGTATGACACTTATTCAACTTCAAGTGATTTTTCAAATATTTCAACGACTCATGATCATTGTGAATGACAAACTCACGAGGTAACAAATTATGTTTCCACGTTTTCAAAGCGTGCACAACAACATAGAATTCTTTGTCACAAACCGGGAAATTAAGAGCACCTCCCTTATGATTTTCACTAAAGTAAGCTATAGGTCTATTCTCTTGCATAAGAACAACACCAACTCCTATGCCAGAAGCATCACAATGAATATCAAAAGTACGGTCAAAATTAGGTAAAGCAAGAACATGAGCATGACAACCACAATTTCAATTTATTAAAAACATTCACTTAATCTCGCCCCAAATAAACTTAACCTGTTTTAACTAGATCATTAAAGGTTCGGTAATAGTAGAGAAATCACGCACAAAATTTCTATAAAAACTAGTTAAACTATGAAAATAACGCACTTGATTTGCGTTGGTAAGGGTCGGCCAAGTCTCAATGGCTTTGATCTTGGATTCATCAACTTTAATACCATCACAAAAGTACACTTCTTTATGTTCACATATAATTTAGGATCCCGAAGTGAAAATAACACGTGTTCAACATGCTTAATATGTTCACCAATCGATTTAGAATAGATAAATATAACATCAAAGTAAACCACAACAAACAGACCAATAAATTTTCTTAAGGCATGATTCATCAACCGCATAAAAGCATTAGGAACATTTGTTAATTCAAAAGGCATAAAAACTCATTCATACAATCCAAACTTAGTCTTAAATGCATTTTCCCATTCATCCCCCCTTTTAACACAAATCTAATTATAACCCTGAGTTTGATCATTTTTTGTATAAATCACATAACCATGTAAACTATGTATAGGATGTCGATACTTAATATTTATCTTATTAATTGCACAAAAATAAAAACACATTCACCATGTTTTATCTTTCTTAGGAACTAAAATGACAGGCACCGCTCAAGAACTTAGAGATTCACGCACATACCCTTTCTCTAGGAGTGCATAGACCTGCCTATGCGATTTCTTCATTTTATCCAGATTTTCTTTGTAACCAGGATGGTTATGGAGCACAGAACCCGGAACGAAGTCAATTTGGTGTTCAATGCCTCAGATTAGAGGTAGACCACTAGGAAGTTCCATAGGAAATAAATCTGAAATTTTTTGTAACATCTTAGCAAACCGTGTAGGCACATGTACATGTATATCATCTTTGGAAAAATAAGTCTCCTTAAAAAGAAAGACTAAAATGAAAGAATTGTTAGTTAAAACACGATTCACATCCCTCACCAAAGCATAAAAGCTATGACTAGAATCTGGCAGTAATTTTGATCGCATCATACAGATAAAAAACAAAGGAGTTAGATGTGACCATAGGGATTTAGAAGAATTGCCTAGATCCTTTTTCAACTAAGGTTTTCACACTGCCATGTTAGCATTTAGCACGGTTTATTCTGCAGAAATGACCCTTGTAGGTGGCACGGTCAGTGTAGGCTGCATGAACCGTGTAAGAGGCACGACCTGTGTAAGAGGCACAAATAGTGTAGGTGGCATGGCCCAATTCTTTGGCATGATTCGTGCAGTTTCCACGACTCGTTCTGGCTGCATGGTCCGTGCCACTGGCGAATCTGTCTGTGTTGGTTACGACTTGACCATCACTCTATCTCTATCGACTTTCATGCGCTTTTGAGTTTCAAAAACTTCCAAAGGCAAAATCAGATTTAAGGTAAACCTCTCCCTATCTTTGATCACAATGAATTTGTAGGTGAAGCCATCATTATTAGATTTCATGTCAAACTACCAAGGTCTTCCCAAAAAAAATATTGCTAGCATTCATAGGGATAACATCACATAGAATAGAATCATGGTATTTTCCTATTGTAAAGTTAATCAGGCATTTTCTAGTAACCTTAAGTTCACAACAATGATTTAACCAAATCAGTTTCTACGGAGATGGATGTTGAGTAATAGGCAATAACAAATATTTAACTAAAAGATTTGAAACAACATTAGCATATGATCCTCCATTTATAATCAGTAAGCAATTCTTATCCTTCACAAGGCAACGAGTATGAAAATAATTGGAACGTTTCTGAGTTCTACTCACCTTGATCATCAATGATAATCTCTTCATCAACCTCTTCTTCACTTTTGTAAAGTGTAGGCATATCAGCATATTCATCTTCACCGTCTTATTGTCTTTATTATCGGTAGAGTGCAGGAATATCATCATATTTATCTTCAAAGTTTACAATCATATCAGTTGGTATCAGAGCAAAATGAAAGAGATCTTGTGGCTGAAATCAACCGGGGTTTTCGAGTTTGCTTATTTGTTTTTATTTTCAAAATTTTATTGCAATTCATAAACTCATTCGTGTCATATTCTAACTATTTTTTGTTTGATCTTTATTAATAGGAGGATTGAATCTGGAGTCAAAGGACAACGAAGGGTTTGAGAGTTAGAATACTTCAGTATTACTATCCGCATTCACCTTCATCTTAGAGTTAGGAGGACATCAAAGGGTCTGATCCTTAACAAGTATTATCAGCCTTCACCACCCGGACAGTTTTGTAGTTGTTAGTAGCTTATACAGTTTATGTGCATGTATTATTTTTATCCACTCTTCTGAAAATTATTGCATGCTCATAATCCCATTTATTTTCTTTTATCGTTCTTTTATTCTGTTGATCTTAAATTCCTTTTTGAGTTACACCATATAAAAAAAGAGTCTTTGGTTTACTTTTCCAAATAAAGTGTCATATTCTTGATCCTTACAATCTTGAATACCTCGAAGTTCATTTGAATGGATAGGAGGTTTTCTTATACCAAAAGGTTGTAAAGACAAAGAACTTTGTTCCAAAAAAAATTGGGGGAAAAGGGTATTAGATTTTCGGATTTAAATCTGTGGGAAATTGGGGTTTAGGTCTGAAAGTTTGGGGGTTGTTTTACAAAATTTCCTAATTTGGAGGTGTAATTGAATTCTACTTGCTTGTGGGATAAGATTCTGATTCGGGAAGGAAAAGAATGCAGAATATTTTGAATTACAGTTGAAAAAGAAGGAAAATTCTGATTTAGAAGATAAAAGAAACTTTAAATCCTAACCTATTCAGATTAGGAAATAAAGGGGGGAAATCGGCCAAGGAAGAAGTAAATTTGGGGAAATCCTATTCTTACAAGGATTTGGGTTTGGATATTTAATCCTATTCGGTTTAGGAAAAGGTACTTGAATTTTTCGAACTTTTTGTTTCCCATTTAAAGCGTTTATTATTTTGATCATAAATCACTCGATATAGCTCTGATTCAAGACATTCAAGTTGCACTTTGTTCCTTATTTTCTTAGAATCTGGAATTCTAATTCGTAGAGCCAATCTTGGAGTTTATCATTAGAATTGCTATGCGCATTACCTATTTTCATTGAAACTGCTTTGATTTGACTGATTTTAATCATCCTAGCCTTGCTTAGTGAGTTGTGAGTGTTATACACTTCGTGAGTGACTTACTAAACATATGAGAAAGGGAAGGACATTTTCTACTAATTGTTTTATTCTTCTTAGCAATTCTTAGCATGAATGGAAGATGAAAACCCATTTGTCCTGCCTCCCCACAATCTACCATTGATGACTAATCCCAATGGTCAATGTGTCAATCAACCACGTGAAGAGCCACTAGACAGTTGGGCGCACCAACGAATCAAACCAAATGAACCTCTTGATCCAGATCAGTTTGACGTTGCAATAAATGCACTCATGAGTGAAGTGCAACGATTGGCGAGACAGGTCGGCAACCTGGCCAACCCAAAGCCTCCACCATCCACCGAGAAGGACGATCTTAATCATTTTATCCACAATTTTCATCGTTATGCCAATTCATACGAAGAATTTGTTCATGTTTCTGAAAGACTATCACATCAGAGATCTTCTAGAAAGCACCAAAATAAAAAGGAGACACTATAAAAGTTATTCATTGGAAAGTTCAAATAATGCCTGAGATATCAAGGGATTTAAGTACGACATTCCTCGGTTTGATGGGATGCACAATATGGAAAACCCTTGAATTGGAACGATAGATTGAAAATCTATTTTATCTCAACAATTATAGGGAGATGGAGAAGTTAGAAGTGGCGTAATATTTTTCACAAATTATTCGGTCAGGTTGTGGAAAATTTTCAAAGAAATGAGATCATATGTCAGGAATTATCTAATTGCTACTTGGGAAAGATTGAAGATCGAGCTTCGCTTATATCATGATCCACCCACATACTTGATGGAACAACATTCATACTTAAGCAATATGAAGCAAGGAAATCGATCAGTGGATAAATACTGGCAAGATCTTGAATGAAGGAAGACGACGCATTTATAAAGAGTCGATTTATAGAGGGTTTACATGGAAATATCCAAGTACCGGTTAAAATTCAACATCATGTGTCGATGGAAGACTTATTGGTGAAAGCAAGGTTGGTTGAAAGAGCCTTGAGGCAAAAGAAACTACACCATCGGTGTTTCCAATCAAAGACCAGGGTTTGATTCGGGAATCTCCAATTTTGGCCAAGGTAGAGGGAATACCATGGGTGGCCATGGTCCTTCATAATCATATTCAAATCCGAATTTTAGTCCGAATGAAAGAAGTATGTGGCCCTCCAACCAACAGTCCAGTAGATATCCAAGTAAGTATATTTCTTCTTCGTCTAATACAGTTTCTTTTAAAACTCCTACTTGTTTTAATTGTAAGGAACGAGGTCATTTGCGATCCAATTGTCCTCGATACTCGTATTGTGCAAGTAAGTGGTGGTTTAGATTATGTTTCTTTAAAAAGGATGAGAAGAGAAAGAAAAGTTAAACGGTCCAAAAGTCTTCCAAAGTTTATTGATAATTGCAAATGAAATCTGTCAATTTTTTAAATAAAATGTTATCTTAATTTGAACTTTTATTTAATTACAAAATAGAATCTATATATTAGACAATATATATATATATATAAATATTTAGTTACCTAGATTAACACAATTGTAGATATGGTTACTGTGTCCCGTTATGTCACCTTGTTTCTCCCATCGTCCTCGATCATGTAGCGTCATCACCCACGTCTTCCCTATGCCCTTCTCCAATTCCCATAAACACCTCTCTATCTCCCCATATACCCATGTTGTTTCCCCTCCCCCCTTGCTGCCTTTACCCGTGTCGTCTCCTTCACCACCCTCGGTCCACTGTCTCCCTACACCACCCACTACATCACCTCACATGCCGGTCCCAAACACTCAACCTACCCCTTCAATTTTTCCACCCCCACCTTGTCCTACCCACCCCATGACCACCCGAGCAATGAGCGGCATCTTTAAGTCGCGGGCTCTATTATCCACCGCTCCAACCACCATTTCCCCACTTCATAAATCACCTCACCTAGCCATCCAGGATCTGAACTGGAATACTGCTATGATTTCGCGCATTAATGGATAATCATACGTGGGACTTGGAACCTCGCCTTGCTGATACTCATTTCATACGTTGCATGTGATTATATCATCACAAGTTTCATTTGGATGACTCTCTGCAACGGTATAAGGTCAGACTTGTGGTTAATGGGAAAACTCAACAAGTTGGAATTGATTGTGATGAAACATTTAGTCATGTAGTTAAGCCCACGACCATTTGTACAGTTTTGAGCTTAGCGGTCTTTTGTTCTTGGCCGATACATCAGCTGGATGTAAAGAACATTTTTCTCTATGACGACCTACGTGAAACAGTTTATATGCATTAGCCGCCTGGTTTTGTTGATCCCGTAGCGCCCCAACATGTCTACCGTCTTTGGAAGTCTTTATATGGCCTCAAGCAGGCACCTCCGGCTTGGTTTCGGAGATTTGCTACATTTGTTCCGTCTTGCGGATTCACAAGCAGTGTTTGTGAAAATTGACTATTCATACTGAGTCGTGGTGGCCACATGGCTTATTTGCTCTTATATGTTGATGATATTATCCTCACTGCTCTCAGTACTGCACTTCTCTGTGACATCATCTCTTAACTATCTAGGGAATTTTCTATAACCGACCTTGGTGCTCTTCATCATTTCCTGGGTATTTTTGTTGGTCGCTACTCCACTGGTTTATTCTTATCACAGCAGCTGTATGCCAGGGTTATTCTCGGTCGGGCTTCTTTGTCATCATGTAACCCGTCATCGACGCCCATTGATACGGGTGCCAAGATTAGCGCCATTGTCGGTTCATTGCTTGATGTTCCCGGTCTGTTCATAAGTTGATGTAGGGCGAATGACAGCGAAAATTGAAGAAGTGATGGATCATCGTAAGGATTTGATAAGGTTTTAAACGTAACATTTGCATTCGGAGTCAAAATCGGGCGAGGCCGGATGCATTGGAACCATCTTGACGAGTAGATCAAAATCCCTGCTAAAGTGGAATTTGGGGTCCGTTTTTCCATTGAGGTCGTTTAAGGTCTCAAAATCTCAATTTACTATTTTTAGAGTTTTTTCAATTTTCTTTTTATTTCAGAACTAATTTCAAATTTTCTTTTTATTTTTTTCAAATTTCTTTTCAGTATTTGAAGACCTCTTTTATTGTTCAGATTTTGTTTATCATTCATAATACTATTTTCGAGATTATTTTCTCTCTGGTGGATTCCAGAACCAAAACATAGGGTTTGTGCTTACAGATCTTATTAGAATCTTCAAGATTCGTGCATGCGGATCTCTTTGACATCTGACAGCACCAGAACTCTGGCTAGAGCTCTTCAGTACCTCACCATCACTCGTCCAGACATTACTTATATTGTACAACAAGTTTTCTTATTTATGCATGTACCTCGAGAACCTCATATGCAGCTCATTAAGAGCATTTTGAGGTGTATTCAGGATCCTATTGATTCTGGACTTCACTTGACCAAGTCTCCGTCCCACACAATCACTGCCTATTCTGCTGCAGATTGGGATGTCTGGCCGGATTCTAGACATTCGACTTCTAGCTATTGTGTATTTCTTGGCGACAACTTGGTATCTTGGTCTTCCAAGTGCCAGACGATATCTCTCGGTCTAGTGCAGAAGCCGAATATAGGGGTGCTGCAAATGCAATCGCAGAAACGAGTTGGCTACGCTACTATCTTCTTGATCTTCGTGTTCCCATCAAGTGTGCCACACTTGTCTATTGTGACAATATCTCTGTTGTGTACCTTTCCAGCAATCCAGTGTGACATCAACGGACTAAGCATGTTGAGCTAAATATTCATTTCGTCTGTGAGAAAGTCTAGGTTGGTTTTAGTCGAGTGCTTCATGTTTCTACTGAGTACCAATATGCTAATATCTTCACTAAGGGACTACGACAACATCTTTTTCTTCGGTTTCGTCCAGCCTGAGCGTACATCCTCCTCCTGCTCCAACTGAGGGGTGTATTGGACAATAGATATGTAAATATTTAGTTATCTAAATTAGCACAGTTGTAGATATAGTATAGCTCTATTGTACAATCTATTTATAGTGAATGATAATCGATCACCCATTATATGATTACGCAATCTTACACGATCTAATAGTAATAGTTAGAAGTACGAAATAGTCACAATTGAGAAAGTTTCAAAAAAATGTGGTATGTTCATAAGTTTATGGACATGTCACTTTATTTTTAACTTAAATTTTGTATTTTATTAATTTAAATATTATACTTTATAAGTTAGAACAAGTAATAAAGAGTGAATGAATGAGAAAATATATTTTTTAAATGTTATATAAAAAGTAAAATATTTAACTCAAAAAGCACTTTATTTAAATTTTAAAAAATTTACTGTTTAATTTAACAAATGTCGTGTATAAGTTTTAAAAAATATAAATGGGTTGTCATCACAATTTATACTTAGTGAAGCAGATTATTAAAACATTAAGATTATAACAATTTTGGTACCCACTTTTAGGTGAAATTACAGGTTTCGTTTATTCTTTTGCAAATTGTTCCTAAATCGTTTCCACATTGTTGCAAAATGTTCTCAATTGATTCCCACATATTATTAGTTGGTTTAATTGAGTTAACATTAAGTCAAGTTTTCTAATGGTGATAGTATCACCTTTGGGAAGAATGAAACATAACAACCAAGAACGATAGAAGGAATAATGAGTATGGTTGGATTGGTGGTGCTCAGAACTTAGTGAAGAAAAAAATGGTAGAATAAAGTTTTCAAAAACATTAATATAACCTCAACTATTTTTAACTAGTCTGTTAACTTCATTACAAAGTGTTGTGTCCGATAAAAGAACCGAAGAGTTTCGTAATATTATGAAAATATTTTTAGAACAAAGCAAAACGAAGATGAATTTCACGGGCTCCGAATTTTCT
>JAULKK010288952.1:0-23701 GCA_032355705.1 Rubia peregrina
GGCTATGCTAAGGAGGTGCTCAAGAAGTTTAAGATGGAAGATGCTAATCCAGTTAGCACACCCATGGAGTGTGGAGTTAAGTTGCCTGTACACGGGGAAGAAGAAAAGGTGGATCCTACACTCTTGAAGAGTTTGGTAGGAAGATTGTGGTACTTGACATGCATAAGACCGGACATCCTGTATGCGGTTGGAGTAGTTAGTCGCTATATGAAGTGTCCGACATAAATTCATCTAAAGGCAGCAAAGAAAATTATTTGGTTTATTAAAGGTACTACAAACTTTTCTTACACTACACTACATCCAATGATTACAAACTTGTTAGACATAGTGATAGTGATTGGAGGGGAGATAAGGACGATCGTAGAAGTACATCTGGTCTTTGTGTTCTACATGAGGGATACAACTTTAACGTGGATGTCTGAGAAGCAGCCGATTGTGATTCTTTCCTCATGTGAAGTGGAGTATGTAGCTTCTAATTTGTGTGTGTGCCACGCAGTGTGGTTGTGAAACCTGTTGAAAGAGTTGAAGTTGTCATTAGAGGAACCAACAAAGATCTTCGTGGACAAAAAATTAGCAATAGACTTGAGCAAGAATCCATTTTTCCATGATTGAAGTAAACATATTTATGTGCGATATCACTACATCAGAGAGTGCATCGCCATAAGAGATGTACAAGTGGAACATGTGAATACGGGCGATTAATTGGCGTATATCTTCACCAAACCTCTCAAACACAATGATTTCATTAGGATGAAGAGTTTGCCTGGAGTGGAAAATCAAGTTTAAGAGATGTTGTTGAAGATTAAACTTGATTTTAGGTTTAGCCCAAATGACACTTTTTGTGGTCTATAACCTAGAAGGAGTCTAAAAGAGTGTTTATAAAGAGAGGGTTCTAGAGTAAGTTCTAGAACATCTCTTCAATGTGTAGATTATGATGGAGTTGTATAGAGAATTCTAGAGAGCTAATTGTAGCCATCAGATTAGAGTTGGGATGGAAAGATCTTAGTCATTGGTTCGGGATGCCACTAGTACAAATTGGGATGATGTAGTAGAGTTTTTATCAAGCCAAAATTAATAGAAACATTCTCCTTATACAAATAGCCTCTTTCCTCCAAGTTCTCCATTCTCTCCCAAACTTACCTAAACACTTATTCAACCATTCAAAGTATCCTCCCAACAAAATGGTATCAAAGTTATTTCCTCCCAACAAAGTATCATATACCAAATCTAGATGAACTGAAGAAGTATTTAAAATTTGATAGTACTCATGTATTAAAACTCTAGTACTCTAAACCCTAAATTTTAGGGTTTCCCACTTGAGTTCGTTCTTACATCGATTTAATCATTTTCTCCTATAAGCACGGGACAGATGTATATTTATAATCAATTTTTCATTATTTTACATGAGATAGACAATTAGTAATGATTTTGCTCCAATATATTCTTAATTTTGTTTTTTAAAATAGATAATTTGATAAAATTGGAAGAATCCGGAATGGAAAATGTGTCAAATTTAGGAAAACAGAGGGAGTAGTATTTTTTAAACTATCACGTTTATGATTTTATTAGAGATGTTGTGATAGGTCATATGTCTAAAATAAGATTAACTTTTAGTGATATTACTAAGTTACATTCATTTTATCAACATGGTCAATTCTCATTGCCAGTTCAGTTCTGCATTTCGATTCTAACCAGTTTAAGGATCCACTTTCATTCAATCACTGGCTGGAAGGTTTGTAGCAGCATCAGCATTTTTCTTCTTATTTTGTGTCCGTTAATTACTTGATTACTCAATTTTATATTCGATAAAAAGAAAATTATTTTAATGGTTAACATAAGACGTCAACGAAAATAAGAAATCTGTTAAAAGAAAGAATGACTAATTATGTTTCCTGTATTTTCTATAAGTTAGCTTGTCTGTAAGATAGGACGTGCGAGTTATTTGTTTTATCATAATATGTCACTACCACAAATTGGACTTATTGTAACACTTTTCTAACTACACTTAAAGTGTTAGAATAGCTTAAAAAGTGTCATTTAAACCTTTGAAAAATGTTACCTAAATCTTGAAAAGTGTTGCATTAGGTCTAATGCAACATCACCTAAGATAATGTTTGTAATAGTGCTGCAATATGTTCAACTATTCTACTAGTACCTAAATCAATATTTTCAAAGTGTTACACTAACTTTAATTTGTAGCGGCGTGGTTTTGCCTCAAATATACAGTAATGTGATATGGAATAACGGTTTTCCCCTTTTTGTTGTCAGGTTTACAATGGTGAAGAATGGAAGAATCGTGAGAGCTCCAACTACGATGTTTCCTGATGGGGATTTTATTTCAACATCTCAAAAAAGAACAACTAATCGGCTTCCATTCCTTCGAGTTATTCGAATACATGATATATTTTTAAGAACAACTAATCGGCTTCCAACTATGATGTTTCCTGAAGGATTTTATTTCAACATCTCAAAAAAGAACAACTAATCGGCTTCCATTCCTTCAAGTTATTCGAATACATAATATATTATTAAAAGTGGATCTCCTGACAGACAGTTTATGAACAAATAGGGACCTGTCTACAAATAACATAAAGCGTTTGAAACTCGTCGATCCGAGTCATAAGCTTAAACGGGCACACAAAACATACACCTCGAAACCCTGACTTAACTGTTTCTTCCTTCTTCTCCGATTCCGATTTCTTTGCTTCTTCCCCGCTTTCTCCGCTTCTTCTTCTTCGATTTCACTGCTTCTCGATGTCCTCCGACAACAACTGTCGGCTTTCCGGAAAAATTGAGGAAGAAAATCACAATTAGAAGGAGATCTATTGCTAGATGAGATTCAAGACGATCAATTTTCAACAGTTTTAGTCATAAAAACTACTGCAATTAAATCGGATCTTGCTGAAGAAAATGGGATCAAAACAACCGAGAATCAGCTCCAAACAAATAAAATTCAGTTGCAAGAAGCTGAAATATTACCTAATTCCAATGAAGGTATGAATTTCTCTCATCGGATCGAAATTATATAACTGCTTTTGAAATTCAGTTGCAATCGATGTGAATATAACTGCTTTTGAAACTTCTGGATATTGAAATTCCACTGCTATGAAGATGTATGAACATGTGGAAACATTAGCACAACAAACTACATGCTGCTAAAAAAATTTGTATAATTTATGCATTTATTAACTTAAAACATATATATTTACAATTAAACATGCATTAGATTAAAATGAACAAAATACAGAGAATGCATTATCAATTTAACTTTTAATAAACGTGTGCATTGTTCAGCTTATAATACTTACAACATACACTAAACTTTGCATATGTTAAACTAAAAATAGTATTTATTATGGTGATTAGAGCCTCTGTAATTCTATAATTCTAAGTAACTTTCTGTATACTTTGCATAAATCACATTAAAACATGAATATATTGTATTCATTATTGATACAGATACAAAATTTCCAAATTAAAATGAAATAGATTCCATTGAAAATATTATAAGTGTAAAAGCAAAAAAAATGGAAGCAATAAATGCTCAGTATGAGAAGCATGCAAATGCTATCAGGAAATACCGTCAACGTCTGAACAACAAAAAGCAGCTTCGTGAAAAGTAATACAAGTGCTCTTGTGGAGGCTAGCCAAAAAGATTAAAACCCAGTATTATCAGTCTTGTTCCTTGTATGGATAATGAAAATCATTCTGCAAAAAAAAAGGAAAAGAAGAAAAGAAAGGATCTGATTACAAAAGCATGATGCCTAGCTGATATTAGAGTCAAACCTAAGCAAGATTATTACATGGTGGCTCACCACATCACGGAACACAACTATGAATTAACAAGACCAGCTTGGCAGTATTTTAGTAGGAATGGATGTATGATTACAGAAGACAAAGTCAATAACATTACATCAATGGAACAAGCCTATTGTAGGATATAAACACAGGGCTTTTGAAGTTGGTGGAGAAGAAAATCTAGGGCATATTATGAACAGACCACCACAACTTTGAGTGTCGACTTCGAATGAAAGAAATCAAAATTGGAGATGCCCAGAATTTGATTGCTACACTCTTGGAAATAAATGACAAGGACAAAAATTTCTTCTTAAAAGTCAAGTTTGACGAAAGGGAAAGACGATCAGTAGTGTTTTGGAGAGATTCAATGTTTCTGGAAAATTACAAACTCTACAGGGATGTCACCATATTTGACACTACATACAGAACAAACAAGTATAACTTGATTTGTTCATCAATAGTTGGAATCAACAATCACTAGAACATAACAATGTTTGCTTGTGCTTTTATTGCAAATGAGTTGGCTGATACTTTTGTGTGGCTTCTCAACACTTTCAAGAAATTAATGGATGGGAAGGAACCTATGACAATATTCACAGATCAAGATCCTGCAATGCGTAAAGCAATAATTGTGGTATGTTATAACTTACAAAAATTTGTTACTTACATATTTGATCAATGAATATGGTCTGTTAGAAACTACAGATGTTACCTTATAATATGCATCAAATAGCTTATAAACATTACTAGTTACTTTAAAACACAGGTATCTCAAAAATGTTGTAGCTTCATAATTGTGTTACTTACAGATCTAAAAGCTGAGTAGGGAATGTAAGAAATTTCACTCCTTAGCTAACAATATGTATAACTTATGTTAAATGACAAATTAGTTACTTTAAAATTCATGTATTAATCAACTTTCATGTTTGGGTAAAACTTTCAAGTCTTCAAGAACAAAAAACACAAGCTGTACTTATGGCACATAAAACAAAATGCAATACAACATTATGAAAAATTGAAGAAAGATGAATCGTTTAAAATTGTTTTAGACTACTGTATGAAAGGATATGGTGATCCAGAAGAATTTGATGAGAAATGGAATTCAATGATTGCCAACTACAAGCTGAAAATTAACAAATGGTTTCAACAGCTATACGGTATTTGTGAGAAATGGACTACACCATTCAGCAAAAATACCTTCTTTGCAGGTATTCTATCATCACAAAGGAGTGAAAGTAATTTCCACACCCTATGCTTCAGTACGAACAAAAAAACTACACTCACTCGCTTCTTTGATCTCTTTAACCAAACAATCAAAAAAATATAGGATACATGCAACAGAGAAGGAAAATACATGTGCAAAAGTTTGAAAAATTGAAGAAAAATAAGGAAAAAAACAGGTATGTTAACATTAAGATTATTTAATACCAATAAGTATTAATTTTCTTGGTAAGTGAAACTGTTAACCTAAAATATGCATTTGTTTCTCAACTACTGGCCCTGAGCATGTTTAGTTAAACATGCTGCAAGTGTTTGCACACTTTCATTGTACAAAGGATTCAAAAAGGAATTTTCTCTAGCAATGGCAACTAAATTCAAGGAAGTGTTCTCAGAACCACCATGAAGGAAATATGAAGTCAACCTAGAATATGATAAATCTGGATATGAGACTGTCGAGTACAAAAATGAAGACTGACTAGTTGAAGTACAATGCAAATGCAAATGCTTTGAAGTGTCAGGTATGTTGTGCTTTCACATTCTTAGAGTATTGCACCTTAACTCTATCACTGGAATTCTAGAGAAGTACATTCTCAAAAGATGGACAAAAATGCCAAAATAGAAATGTGGGACAAGGTTCTTGGGCAAGGAAAACAAAAATCAGAAAACATCAATGGTGTAGTTTCATGGTGGAACCATATTTCCAACAAATAATACAATGTAGTAATTAAAATAAAAGGAAACTCATAAGCTAGAAGAACTCTTGAAGAAATGTTTTACATGTGTCCAACAAAAATAGAAGAATTGTTGGCTTCAAAGACCAATGTCATTGAACAATCAGCCACAAGTAGCCAATGCAACTCCACAATAGCAAGTGCACCTAAGGTATTTGATCCAGCCCAAGTGAAGACAAAAGAAAGAGGAAGAAAGGTTGAAGTTAGGCTTGGAAAAGGAAAAAAACTACTGAATTTGGCACAAAAACACCAGATGTAAAAACACTGTAAAAGTAGGATTGTTTCGGATACGTGTTGCATTTATTTAACTGTCAATTGTTTTTTCATTAACTAAAAAGATTGTATACACTGAATATCGTAGATAACATACTATATTTGTTGGCTTACAACTATAACTTAATAACTTAAGACTTGCATTTGTTTTACTTGCCCAAAAATCAGCAGTTGTTATGCAACTTGCATTTGTTTCTTATAATTTTGGTGATATGAAATCATTGCATACATATAAAATTACTTTCCTTACAAATACAATTTATTAACATATCAACTGCATTTGTTTTCCTAAAATCTCAGCAAATCATTACAATGAACCACGTAATATAACTAAAATGAAACTTAGTATTAAAAAGCATACAAATAGTACTTCTTAAAATTCAACATGCATTTGTTTCATATAGCCTTCAGCAATAAAAGTCCTAAAACATCATTTTAAAGTCACTTAACCTATCGGTCATAAAACAATCAGTCTCAATATAAGTGGATTATAAATCATCCAAAAATAATTCAAAGACATAAACATCAAAGCTATAAATCGTCAGGTCCATCAATCCCAAGGGAGAATGAAGGAATCGAGGAATGAGTTCTCCTTATAAATTCTCCAACCATCCTATCAACCAACTCATGTGTCTTCAGGTCTTCCATAACTTGTGTGATCATGGCATGCTCAGAATATTCATTTGCGCCTTCTTGTTGTGGTTGTGGTTGTGGTTGTGGTTGCACAATGATAATGCCATTTGCTTTCTCAATATTATGCACCAAAACTCACGTATTAACCTCCATGTCTCGTTTGAAAATGAGTCAGGCCCTATGAACAGCCTGAGAAAAAGCACAAACATCAGTCCAACAAAAAATTAGAAACTATTAAAAAAATATGAACTACAAACTGCATTAGTCTAACTAAAACTATCATAAGTTTACAAACAACATGCACTAGTTTTAAATAAGTACTAGAAAAACAAAACAAAAAAGACTTACATTACAGGCTGCTTTACCAATAGCCTCATTGGTCATCAGACCACTTGGAATGCGTTAAGAAATGATTCCTAGTTCCTGAGCAAGGCTATCAGATGCAACAGTCCGAGTACAAATCCCCTCAGAACCAACATTCTCATTACAATTTACCTCAGAGTCATGGCTCTACTTTTATCTTTGAGCCTGTCATCCTTTCTCAAAGGATACCCACCCTCAACTATAACTCTTTCATCATACCCCATCTTCTTAAGAAAATGAACCCTCTTCAACAAAGATTTTTTTTTACGAATGCATATACAGTGGTATGCTAATATGGTCAGACTGGCCTCTAAAAGGGAACCTGTAAACGTATGCCAACAACTGAACAAACACACATCCACTAACAGAAGACACATTCTTGCTACCAGATTTAAAACTACCAACACCCTCACATAAATGATTCAACACTTAACCACACCAATCAAGATGCTCAATAGTTCGAATATTTTCTAAAGCACCCACAATCTTCATGTCTACCATATTTCTCGTATTCGGAGCCAAGAAAGTACACATCACATGCATAACAAAGCACCTATTAAACTGATCACCACCATTATTCAGTTTTATCATCTCCTAATAAAGATTAATATGAGTGATATTTCCATATTTATCATCACCTAACTCAGCCCTTCATCTATCTCTAATATTCTTAAACACACCCCTCCCATTGTTCTTAACCAAACCCACGGGACATCTCAGAATCCTTTGAGTGCAAAATATATCATACACATCATCATGACTGATAATGTACCTGCAACTTCCTACTTCTTAAACACAATCCACTGGATCGAACCTGTCAACCAGCCAAGAATTGATTTAACAAGGAGAGAAGAAATGTCAAACTGAATAAGCCCACCAAAATCTATTTCTTCAACATCATTCTTCTGCTCAGAAGTGAGGGAGATGATTATGGACTTCAGCTTCGAAGGACAGCAGCCACTTGAGAAATTTTTAGCAAACCAAAAAAATAAAATTGAATATGAAATAGTAAGCATATACAGTTTCAAAAATTACTAAAAAAATTCATGACACTAATATATGAAAAATGTAAGTTAAAATCTAATAAACAAAGATAAAATTTTAAACAATAACGAGTCACACATGATATATTTATCTAGGACATCATGAATATTAACATATGCAACATTTATGCAAATAAATACAGTTTCTAAAACAACGTTCTAGACATAAAAAAAAACTAATTAAAAGAACATTTAGATAGGCATAAGTAACTAATAAATATGAATATGTTAACATGTGAAAACATAAATATAGTTTCTTATCAACATGTAAGAAAATAAAACTGGAGATATACAAAGTATAAATTACAAATAAATCATGAATATTAACAAATGCAACATTTTATGAAACAAATACAAGTTATTATATATTAAAAGAATAATGTAAAAGAAAACTTACGTGTTACCCTCCTCATCAGCACGTTCAACAACCTGCTTCTTTGAACGATTACGCTGTTGTTTGGCAGGTCTTTATCAACCATACTATCCTCTTTCCTCTTCACACCAGATTTTTTACGACCTGCAACATCAGGTTTCTATGACTTCACCTTCAATTTGTCACTAGACTTACCACCAACTTGCTTCTTTGTCCTCTTCACCACTCTAGCAGGGAACTTAATAACTACTTTCTTCGCCTTCTTCTTCAATTGACCAGCTAGGGACTTACCAACAACTTCCTTCCCCCTCTTGTTTGACTTACCAGCTAGGGATTTTTCTTTGGACTTACAGACACTCTTTTCTTTTTCTTACCAACCGGGGACATTTCCTTTTGTCCTTCAAAATAAATGACCACACCAAGTACAACATTCTCACTCTCATTCCTATTTAGGTTACTCAAATCACCAAAACATTGCTCAACGAATGCATCAACATTATCTTCTTCTAAAGAATCTTTCTCAATAACACCCCTAAGAACCTCAACACCCTCAACACCACTGGAAGCACCTTCAACACCAATAAAGCCTACACCAGCTGACCCTTCATCAGCAACTCCAACCCCTTACCACTAGCAGTAACATTTCCAATCATCGAGCCCAAAACCTCTTTAACAGCTTTCTTAAGTACCCCAGCTACCAAAGAACCCTTATCCTTACCATCCACTTGATCATCCAATGAATCTCAACCCTTAACACCTTTAGAACCCTCACTAGCCTTTGAACTCCCCACCTTCAACATTGTTATCAACACCAGCTGACTCTCTACTCATTCGAATAACATCACTCAGAAAAGTGTCATAGTCAAAATCCTGAGTTGATTCACCTTCACCATCCTTCAGCTTCTTTACAGTAACTTACATTCTTTTATTCTTTTCCACCGTAGGAATAGCAGTAACTAGAACCTCTGGAGTAGCAAAATTACCTATTATGGCTGACCTACGTGCTATTTCAGAAACTACACAACAAATCAAAAACACAAACTATATAAGCACATATAAAAAATAACAGATATGTCGCATAAATTAAATACAGCATATAAAGGAACAACCTCCATAAGCATAAGACTTTTGAATCTTCTTCACCTCATTCTGAAGAGAGAGTTCATCGTTCCTTTTATATTTCCTAACCAACGGCATTACAGCTAAACAACTTAACACATTTAAGATATATAAGAACCCAATATAAATAAATAAATGTAATACAGAAAAATTACAATCACCTTCTACTCTCTCAGGTTCTACATTTTGAAAGATAGCTTCACCTCTTTTAGGAATAGCTAACAAAAATCATATACCACACAGTCAAAAACAATATATACAAAACTTATTAATCATTTAACTAACATAGGAATTTTTTTAAATAAAATTAACAGTCAGAAAGAAATATAATCTGAGACACACATGGTATAACTAACCAATGCATAAAGTATACTAACATAGGCAACTTGTAATGAAAAAAATACAAATATCAAATCAGAAGAAAAAAAGTACGAATAAAAGTTTCAAATTTTTAAAAATAACATATGCACAACTTAACTAAACTAATGGTCATTATAACGAACAGTATCTATCATACATTAAATTATAACATATGAAAAACTTTAATAACTAACAAATGCATACAGCATACTAACATGTGCAACTTGTAATGAAATAAACACATGCAATCAAATCATAAAAATATAAGTAATAATAACAATTTCATAGTTTAAAAAACATATGCACACCATAACTAAACTAATGCACATTGTTACAATTAGTAGCTATCATAGAGTAAAATCAAACACAGAGCAAATAACTAAGACATATGTTATACTAGAACATGGAAATTGTAAAACAACAAATGCATGTTATGAAACAGAGTCAAAACATGCAGATCTGACTTTCAAATAAAAAAATGAAACATGCAGAAAATCTTACTAAAAAGTCAACAACAAACATAAAACACAAGTAATAGGACATGCCAAACTCCAAATATTCAAAACGATAAAAAAAACCCCAAACCAGGTAAAGGAGAAGGTGAGACAACTTCTCTGCTTTGGGAGAAACCGGCTTCTTTCCCTTCATGTTGTCATCATCAGCTTCAGGAGGAAGACCACCGACATTTTGCTTAGCCCTACCTTATCCTACAGAAAATAAGTAACAAATGCGTTAAATTGGAACGAATAATAATTATTACACACTAAAGTCAGGACGATGATCAATTAATAAAACCTAGAATCATGAAAATGCAGAAGAAACGAAGAACTTACCGATAATGAAGAACTTGCCGATATTGCTCAAAAGCTACTGATCAAGATGAAAAAATTGAAGTCAAATCGGCGAGGAAGTCGAACGGTGAAGAAAATGCATAAACGGCAAGGAAGTTGGAGAAGAAACAGAGGAGGAGTTGTAGAAAACAGAGAAAAAATGTGCGTGTGTGAGAGAGAATGAGAGAGAAGTAGTGGAGAAGAAATGGTAAAAATTAAATAACCGATGGAAAAGAAAATTTTAATTAAATTATAATAACTACCCAATTTGTAATTAATTACAATTCAAACCCCATTTTGCAAATTAGTCTCTGGCAGTTTATTTCACTGATTGATGGTGTTTTAGGCTTGGAGAAAAGCCATCACTCTACATGACAAAAAATTGAATTATGTAACAAACTTACTATTCCCTCTGTCCCAGAAGAATATGCACACTTTCTTTTTTTGTCTATCCCAGGCAAATCTGCACACATTTCTTTTTAAGTAAAATTTCACATGTCATGAGACACAATTACCCTTAAAAATAAAAAAAATTACTCACTTTTTCCACATGAGAATTTTACACAATTGCCTCAATTTCTCCTCCACCGCCGACCTCCTCCACCACTCACCTCCCCTTCTTTCGTCTCCGCCTCCACCTATTTCACTCATCTCTACCACCACATCTACGCCACACTCCCCATATGTGCCTCCTCCTATTTCACCTCATCTCCGCCACCTCATCTGCACCTCCTCTTATTTTACTTCATCTCTGCCACCACTCCCCATCTCACAACCAACAACGCGGGGAAGAGAACTGTGTAATCAATGCGAAGAGAGTTTGACGGACAAAGGCGATGCAGGAAAGACAGATCTGGAGGTGACGCGGAGATAGTTCGCCGGAGAGAGCAGAGTTTTGAGAGAGGGAAAATGGAGAGAGAGAGAGAGGGGAAGGGAAAGAGAGTGGGAGGTGGAGAGAGGGGAAAACAGAGAGAGGAGAATGCGGAGGAGGTGGGAGGCGATGTGGCGGAGAAGGAAGGCGCAGGTGAGATGCGATGTGGCGGAGGAGGGAGGTACAGGCGGAGAATGGAGATGCGGGAGAAAGATTCAGGTTGGGAGGAAGAAGGTTGAAAACATGGGCAATCTCATCTTTTCACATGGGTCAAATCTGCATAGAGATTTTCTCTCTCTGCACATTGCCTTGGGACAGAGGGAGTACTATATATAAATAACGTTAAAAATATTTATTTTCGACCATTACATTGCTGGATATATATATATATATTATGGGAAGGGATCTATTGACACCCTTATTTGTTCACAATTTTATAATCGAAATATCTGCCATCCATCTAAAATAGGCTCTGTTTGACAGAGCTGTGCTTATAAGAAAAGCTGGCTTATTTCGAAAGCCTAACTTCTACTTTCAAAATATACTCGAAAAATGGAGGGAGTATATATCACTTTTACCAAGCACTAAAAAGTGATTTTCTTATAAGCATAGCAGCTTAAAAGCTTTGACAAACAGAGCCATAATTTCACTCATTCATTAAATTTATTTTTAGTAAAATAATCTCATGTTAGATGGATGATTAGGATTTAGTGTATAAATCCGGGTGTGTATACATATACATATGTATATATACATATACGTATATATATACATACATATATATATGTACATATACGTATATGTGTGTGTGGAATTGGGATCATGTGAGACAACCTATCTTATGTGAGACCATCAACTTATGTGAGATTAAATCTCAGCCATTAATATAATGAATCCTGCGGTGACGATTTTATTCTAATTTTCTGCATATACTGAAATAAAAAAAAGGAAACAAAAAACAGATTTTAAATTGGATTGAAGTCGAGTTATAACGTTTTCAGCTCCTCACTATTTTGATAATATATTTTTCCTCACACACATCCCCATATTCAAGAACATCGCAGAGTTAGTAAGTGGTTCGTCTTTCACAATGTTATGGCCCGACATTTTTGCTTTCGATCAATCCACAGTTAGGAACTTGATGCGGAAGGGAGAGATGAAAAAGGCTAGCGTCGCTGGTGTCATTAAATAAGACTAGTACCTTGCAACCAGGTACATAATCCATCTTCTCCAGTGATGATGATATGTGGAACTAAATGTGAAATACTAAAAATATATGAAATTGTTTGGTGATTCATGAGTATGCATGTTACTGTTGATTTATGTGTGTGGTGGCTATACTGATATATTTTTCTGAAATTTTCAGTTACTAATGTTGAATGAACATCATATGCTTGATTAAATGCCTCAATTTGATTTACCAAACAAAACTGATTCTAGGAGGGTTACAGAATTCATAGGGAATTATGCCTATGTTTTTCGTGCTGATGACATTAAGAGGGTTACAACACCCTGTGATTACTGCTGCTCTTGGACTTCCTTATTCCGTAACTCGAATTTTCTACTTCAAAAACTATTCTACTAGCGTCCCTAGTAACCGCCTTTCCGTTTGGAAATATTGTTTCACTGCACTATTCGGGCTGATGATCTGCTCTATTTCTCTTGGAGTTCATCTTATTATTGCATAAGAAGTTAAAACTTCCCTCCGATCTGCTTTCTGATATTCCCACAACAATAGGAGTCCTAATATAGTTTGTTGTCGATCATATCGTTTTCTTCAAATATAATTGGTAAAGTCCAATTTCTGTGATGATGATGGTTTTGTAACATTGTGTTTTGGTCGTGTTGGTTGAAAGCCTAAAATAAAATATTGTACTATGTTTACAGTTAAAAAATTGCACTTTGATTTCACAATTCACTCCACTCCTACTAAAACACACTCACACTTGCATTCGCTTTTGTTCTCAAATGCAGGCCTTCAAGTATGTTGCTCTATGCAAAACTATTATATTAGTAGGTTATTCAAATTTAACATGGAGGTGCTTTGATTTTAACGCGGAGGTGCTTCATGTTTCAAGCTATGCTTATGTGTGTTTGTTTCAACTTATGCTTATATGTATTTTAAATCATACATGTACTTGTTTTCTTCAAATGTAGTTTGTTGTTGATCATATGGTTTTATACGTGTACAAAAAGTTGCAGATAATGGAAGCTCCGTGGTGTCAAGAGGGAAAGGCAGATCCGGTCGAGGTTTGAACATTCCATCCAAGGAACTTTTTTGGCAATTTTTGCAACTTTCTGTTTATTATAGAGGGTAGAAATATGAAAGCTCCTTGTTAGTGATGCCTTCTTTGTAGATAATGATGTACAATGCTTATCCTCATTGGCATTAGAAAGTGAGGAAAAAGTTAGAAAAGAAAGTTAAAGAAGTGTAGGGGAGTTTCATACAAGAGATTTAACATCTTAGTTAGTTCAGTGGTTCTGTACAGTATTGTATGGTTTGTAGATCATGTGGTCAAAGGGGAATATTTTGTCTTGTTAATCAAATATATTCCTTTAACTTGCCCAAAATTTTTAAACAACCAAAATACCATTTTCAAGCACCCACACCTTTAAATTAAAGCACCTACAAACAAAATAAAAGCACCTACACTCTACGCTCAAAGCACTTATAAGAAATAATTAAACTTGCATGAAATTTTAGAACACTCATTTTCAAGCACCTACACCTTTAACTTTAAGCACCAACAAACAAAAGTAAAAGCACCTATGCATACGCTAAATATAATTGACTAATAATCAAACTTGCACGAAAATTTTTAAAGCACTAAAAATACCATTTTCAAACATCAAATCCTTTAACTTAAAGCACCTACAAACAAAAATAGAAGAACATACACTCAACGTTAAAAACACTTACAAGAAATAATTAAACTTGAATGAAAATATTAGAACAATCATTTTCAAGCACCCACACCTGTAATTTAAAGCACTTACAAACAAAAGTATAAGCACCTACGCTCTACGCTACATATAATTTAAATAAATAATCAACTTACAAGGAATTCTTAAAGCACCAAAATACCATTTTCAAACACCAACACTTTTAACTTGAAACACCTACAAACAAAAGTAGAAGCACCTACACTTTACGCTCAAGGCACTTATAAGAAATAATTAAACTTGCATGAAAATTTAGAACACTTACACCTATAACTTAAAGCACCTACGCCATAAAAGTAGAAGCACCTATGCCTTATGCTTAATAAAATTTAAACAAATAATCAAAAATTTGCACGACATTCTTAAAGCACCAAAAATATCATTTTCAAGCACCAACAACTTTAACTTAAAGCACCTACAAACAAAAATAGAAGCACTTACACTCTACGCTCAAATCACTTAGAAGAAATAATTAAACTTACATGAAAATTTAGAACACTCATTTTCAAGCACCAGCAATGCCATTTTCAAGCACCAACACCTTTAACTTAAAGCACCTACAAACAAAATTAGAAGCACCTACACTCTACGCAAAAAGAACTTAAAAGAAATAATTAAACTTGAATGAAAATTTTAGAACACTCATTTTCAAGTACCCACGCTTATAACTTAAAACACCTACAAACAAAAGTAGAAGCACCTACGCTCTACGCTAAATATAATTTAAACAAATAAAGCATTCCGTATAATTATTTCAATGTATAAAGCATTTAGAAACAAAAGTGGAAGAGGCATTCTTTTTAATTATTTAATAGATGGGAATGTAGGTGTCTCACTTTAAAGGCTTATTCATAATAAATTATACAATGTGAATAAGGAAGTGTACATTTTAAGAGATGAATTTGACCGCACATATAACAAAATAATAAAATAATTGGACAACACTTAAGAGAGGAATTTAATTCTTGAATTGTTGTAGGATAATGTTGAAAATTCTTACAGGGTGTACGCCAATTTAAATTACTTGAATTCGACGAACAGGATGTACACCAGCCGCTAAATTGAAATTTTGAAGGGCTCAGATGTTGTCTCACATAACATCACTGTCTCACATAAATAGGCTGTTTCACCTTAACCCTCCCTCATATATGTACATATACATATATATACTCTCTCCGTCCCACTTTAAAGTTCCTAATTTTTTTGCACAAACTTTAAGACAAATATATGTGGCATCTTTTTAATATATGATGGGAGTGAGCCCACATAAATCAAATGAAAGGAAGAGTTATGACCACGTATTTATGGTTAAAAGTAGAAAATTTATAATTAAGAGTTTATAATTGGACATCCCAAAAAAGAAAATAGAAAGTTTAAAGTGAGATGGAGGGAGTATTTTTTTTTAATTTAAACACTCAGTATGACGGAGGGAGTATGTATATACATATACATATATACATATATATATACATACACACAGATGTCAGATACTCCCTCCGTAGAGTAGATCATTGAGGCGGCTTGGCAAGTTGGCAGCCTACTGTTTGAGTTTATTTACTTTTCCATCTCATTAAAAGAAATCTGGTTACAGATGGAAATCAGGATTTGAATAAGCTATAACATTAGGAGCCAGCCAGACTTCAAATGTTAGGTCAGCCATCAAGTTCATTGATATGTACTCTTGCTATGATTCCCTATATTTAGCATTATACCTCCTTCGTCACACTTTAAAATTCATAATTACTTTTTGTACAAACATTAAAACAAGTATATGTGACATCTTTTTAATGAGTGATGAGAGTGAACCTACATAAGTCAAATGAAAGGAAGATTTATAACCACGTATTTATGGCTAAAAGTAGAAAGTTTATAATTAGAAAGTTTATAGTGAGACGTTCCAGAAAGGAAAATATGAAGTTTAAAGTGGAACGGAGGAAGTAGTGTTAATAATACTATTACAAATTAATCTATGGTAACACTTCTCAAGCAACACTTATTAAAATATTACATTAATAGCTTATAAAGTGTTAATTAAATATTTAAAAAATGTTACCTAAATTTTGAAAAGTGTTGTGTTAGATCTGAGGTAACATCACTTAAGAAAATACTTGTAAAAGTGTTGCGATAGGTACAACTTAGTATTATTAGCACCTAAAGCAGCACTTTTAAAGTGTTACTTTGGCCTTAGTTTTTAGTAGTGTATAAGTGTTTGAATTTATGATAAATAAAATGAAATGAATTTTTCCAGCAACGTTCAATGATTACTTTAAAAATAAAAAAATAAGTGAATATAATTGATTTTTTAAATTAAAAAGGGTAATAAATGATAAAAATTAAGGAATCTTATAAAAAAAGTCCCAATATAAACAAACAATCAATAAAAAAATGTATCAAATATAGTAAAATGCAAGTGATATAAGATTATTTTAAAATCATTTTTTAAACATGATCTTAATTGATTTGAAATGAAATATATTAAATTTATATTCATGTACAATATAGGTATGAAACTTTTTGGGAGGGAAAAGGAATGAATTTATTTTAAGTTCATTTTTCCACCTTATTTGAACTAATTGAACTAAAATATATTGAATTGATGTAAAATGTAATTAATTGTAAACAATGGAACCTAATTGGCATGTTGAGGTGTTCAAATGCGCGTACCTGCACTTTCGAGTAATTCGAATGGGTTTGACCTTCTAATTGGAAAAGATTTGTGTATTGACCCGAATGTGTTATTGGGTCTATTACCTTTGACTCAATTAATACTTGACCTAGGGGTATTTAAATTTCCTCTAGAAAAAAGAAAGGTAGAGAGAAAATAACAAAGATATAAGAAAGAAAGGGGAAATTGGGGTAGGGTTTTGAGCTGCAAACCAGTCGCGGTATTTCATCCCGTTCTCGAGATTCAGCCGTTGAATCGCTCTGATTTTTTGATATGTTGTTCATGAGCTTTAGGCACACATTCTGAATGGTGAAGATCTGATTCTGGACTTTCTTGGTTGGTGTTCGAATGGCAAAACCGTGACAGTAGAGGTTGGTGTTTCAATTTGGTTTCTACCTTGATTAGATCTCTCTTTTACTCGGTATTTACCAAGATATGTGTTGATATCTTGATGAAATCTTGCATTTCTCCAGTTTTGCTAAGGAGAAATTGTGTGACATTATTGTTGATTATAAGTGGAAGACTTTAAGTGGCTTATGAGCCCCGTAATTTTTACTCCTTAGTTTGAGGAGGTTTTCCACGCTAAAATTTTGTTATGTTCTTACTTCATTTATTTTATAATAGTTAGTTAGACATTGTTATCTTACACCATTTTTTGGGAGATGTTTGATTTGGTTCATCTTCCACTGCGCCCGTATTTTCTCCCAACACATGTGTGGGTAGTTGAAAAATGCGATGGCTCGGTTCAGAAGAATCGTACGGCCGAGTAAGAGGGTACCTGCTGACCCATTTAAGATTGAAATTTTTGAGATAATTATCATTTCATTATATTACATAAACATGTATTTAGTGCAAGAAAAATGTTCTTACATTGATGATAATGTAGTTTAACAACTGAATTCTCGTGACATTTTTGGTACAAATAATTATCACCTTTTATCATTTGAAAACAGCATTTAATGATCACTAAGAGTTAAAAGTTTGTAATCACCATTATCATTCCCTAGGTTGGATGAATTAAACAAAATATGTTTCAATGACGCGAAGAAAATTATTGTGTTCAAATTTTAATTTAGTAGAAATGTTATGAAAGTTTGATATGAAATATTGTGATGGAAACCAAATAAAAAATCACTTAGACCTATTACTGGAATAGGGTTGTGGTCGTGGGTACAATTGAAAATTCAAGGTTGAATGGGAAGGCCCGGAATTTAGAAGGAACGATTCATAATTCGGGTTGAAAGGGAATGATTGAATACTTAGCACTTGAATATTGTGTAAATTTTCCTTATTTAATAATCAATATTGCATAGGTATGGACAATTTGGGAATTTGGAGTAGATATGAAGACAAATAAAATTAACTAAAAATATTTAAATTTTACCGGGTATCCCTAGTACCCAAAAAAATAGCATTTTGCGACCAGAACACGGACCCGTTAAAATACCAAATTTTTAGGCCGCTTACCTAGCCCTGAAAATTAGAAAAGCACCCGGTTATTTTAATCAGAGCCAACAAACAGACAGGTCAGGTATTGTGGGTTGGGTATTTTTAAACACCCCTATTGAAAGGTACTCCCTCCTTCCCAACTATTTTTGCACTCTTTCCTCTTTGGGACGTCCCAACTTTTTTTGCACTTTTCTCTTTATTTCATTTTTGGCCAACTTTTATTCATTTTTTATGCTGAATTAAATGGAATTGGAAAATAAAATCAAGGTACCCCACAACACATGGGCAAGAAAATATTAAATAATAGATTCTTAAAAATACTTCATCTTTCTCTCTCTTCAAAAATAACTGGGACAGAGGGAGTAGTACTTACTAACTAAGGCATTATAATCCGGTCCATCGTTTTGCCCGAAATTTCTCTCTCTAGCAGCCTGACTAATCTATTCTAAACCTTACACCAATTTCTTCTTTGAGGAGGCTGCCGCCGCACACCACCTTTTTCGGTGGCCTCCCCACCACATTATTACCCTCTTTAACATCACTACCCCTTACCCAACCTCCCCAGAGACATATCGTGCGAAAGGAAGGCAACTTGCGAGTCATGGCTAGATGGAGGTGAGTGGTGAGTCTACGTGGAAAGAAGGCGAGTCATAGCTGAACAGAGGCGAATCTCGACATACAGATCTATGTAGTGGGTCACAAAGCTTTGCAGATCACACGATGAAGCACGAGTCTCGGACTAAGGATGCACACATTAAAACTCTGGCCGCTAGTCTCGAGTTGCGGCTGAGTCACGACGGTTCACAGATCCAGGGTCGTGGGTCATTAAGTTATAGGTTCACTGAGTTCGAAGGTTCCAGATCATGGTTTACATGTCCTACATCGTTGTTCGTAGAAAAATCAACTTTGTAGTGGCATCAATCAATGTCAATGAGTATTTCAGGGTTTTTAAAGCATTGTTTCCGCCATTATACCTTTGTTGACAGAAGCAAAAAAAGCACCAAAGGTTTATTTTGATCTGATTACCAGAAGTCTTCCTATGACATTACAGGTTACTGAAAGATTTTTTGGTGAGGTCACGGTGAATGGAGGAGTACTGCTCTTTTGTTTTCTAAATTTTCATTTCCTTTTTGTTTTCAGGGTGGGAGGCTTTTAATTCTATTTTTTTTATAATTCTAACATCGTCTAGTTTTCTCTTTATTCAAGTGTTTACCTACTGCAAGGTTTAAGGGTCTTTTTGTTTGAAGTTTTGATGTGATTGTCCATGTCAATCTTGGTTTTTTTGGCAACCTTATCTGATAAAATCTAGTTGAATTCTGATCTGTTGTCCGATGGCAGTGTAGCCAAAAAAACCTAGTATGAGGCTTACTAGTTAAATAGTTTAACCAACGGACTTTCGACTTATTAGTATGAGGTTTACAGCTAAATTAGTACTCCCTCCAGGTTTTTATATTGGCACTGTTTGACCGTAATTTTTTATGGCATGTTTGACCATCGATAACTTTTGTTAGATATAATAATGGACATCATGCGAGATGTCTTTGGATTCTCCGTAATGTATAGTTTCCGGAAAGTAAAATTTTATCAATTTCTATTGGATAAAACTAAAGTTATCGGTGGTCAAACATGCCTTGAGAAAATATCAAAAAAAGGGACAATATAAAAAAAATCAGAGGGAGTATATCTCAACTCATTTGGATTTTTTGACATGTGAGATCAATTATTAGGTCATACATTCTTTTAGACTAATTACTCGATAACCTTGGAGTTCATATTATCGGCAGTTCATGTACAAATAAGTCATTATTTTTACTTAAGAAAAAAAATACTCTGATTTCAAAAGTGACTTGATTAACTCTGATAGATTAGTTAAAAGAGTTTACGGGTTAAATGGAGAGTGGCCAGATTTTTTGTAGAAGTGTTTTAAATGTCTAGATTTTAGGGAGCCTTTTTGTTTATAAGGAAAGTGTATCAGGATTAAAATTTGTGTGGTTGGCTTTCTCAAGAAATGCTAAGATTGATACTTCATATCGTGACTGGTTTGGGTTGGACCACTGACTTTAACCGGTGGATTTAGTTTGGTAAGTTTAGGTCGAGCTTGCGGGACGATCCACATCAGATTACTATTATATGATGTAATTGACTATTCATTCTCCTACAAAGGTTTTTGATTTGTAACTTTATAGTATAGTGCATTATTTGTAAATGATCTTTACAAGATCACGTGTGCGAAATTGAGATTAATAAAATAGATATTTGTACCCTATAAAATTATTATCCTAAACGCTTGGATGATGTGGTCTTACCTAAATCTATGGTGAGACGGAGAGTTTAAATTCAATTAATTTTTTTAAAATTTTGCTTAATCCCTTTTCTCATTATAAGTTATGGTAAGACGTTCACATATGAGTCTTTCTTTGTATATTCTAAATTTTAAACATTTTCCGAGTCAATTTTTGAAAGTTAGTGTGCAGGTTAAATTGAAACAGATAGAGTATTGTACTTTTTTCTGATATTTTCACATTCAAACGCGCTTATTACATATCCTAATTAACTTACAAAGTAGAACATTTAAATTTTTAGAAATATATAATATTAAAATTAAACTAACACGATCATAAACTTACGAACAAGTCACGAAATTTTCTCCTATTAAAATAAATCCAACATCGTCAACGTCTAAATGCTACTCCCTCCGTCCCATAGAAATCGATACAATTATTTTTGGATCGGTATTTTATACAAGATGGGGTGAAAGTGTTGATGGGAAATGAATGAAAGGTATATTTTGGTAATGGAAGAGTTGACTGATAGATTTAATCAACCTATTAGAGGGATAATATAGTAAATGTATAAACTCATTTTTGTCACTTTAGTTAAGAATTGAATTGTCTTAATTTTTATGGAACGGATCAAAATAGAAATTGTGCCAATTTTTATTAGACGGAGGGAGTAGTACGTGGCATGTGCTTAATCTCCTCATATTTATATCATCCTCCACCCGCCTGCTATTCCTCATCTTCTCTCCAAAAGAAGAATGGAGAAAACGGAGCCACAAAATCAAGAAAACGGCACCAACTCCGATGAACGCAACAAAGTCCTGCTTCTGAGAGCTGTGGTCCAAAAACAAGATCCCTCTATCAAGGTCCGTCAATCCCCAACATCTATCATTCTGATCATAATTTCATAAGACTGATTTCGTTTGTTCAGGCGATGGACGATCCGGGCATCAGGAGGTTCCTCCGGGCGCGCGATTCGGACGTGGAGAAGGCGGCGGCGATGCTGCTGAAATACCTCAAGTGGAGAAAAGCGTTTGCTCCCAACGGCTACATTTCGCCGGCGGAAATCCAGAATGAGATTGCGCAGAAGAAGCAGTTTGCGCAAGGTGTGGATAAGCAGGGACGGCCGATTACTGTTCTTCTTGCCGCTAGACATTTTGCTAACAAGAAGGGAGGTGCCGACGAGTTCAAACGTGAGTATATATATTTTTCATCATATGATTATGTATCTTCAGCTCCTGTTTTGTTCATGTTTTTGCTTTTTCTGAACTTGTTTTGTTTTATTTAGATTGCTAGGGGAAGCGGTGAATTTACTGATGCTGTGGGGTTTTTCTTTGTTTATAAATTTCAGGTTTTGTTGTTTTTGCTCTGGACAAATTATGTGCAAGGTATCAATTATAGAATTGATCTTTTTATTATTATGTTATTTTCTAAATTTATGAAGCAATTGTTATATTTTCTAATTTTAATATTGTATATTATAAGGAATTTTTTTGGGAAATACCGTCTTTTCATAAATTTATGAAAAGACGGAGTTTAATTAAAATAATAAAAGGTAAAAGTTTTTAGTTGTAATATTAAAAATTTATCATATAACGTGTTGTAGTTATAAACTTTATAAAATGGTTCATGCAACCCGGAAACTTTATCTTCATTTTTTCAAATTTCACTTTAAACCTTGGTATTTCCATGACTTTGAGAAGAATATTTACGGGGTAATAATGTTGTGTTTGTATTCATGATTCTGGCGTACATTATATAGTAGTACATAGACATATACCAAACTAGAAAAGGTATTCTAATCTAATTACAATCACAAGTAATATTGGTAAATATCTTTATTCCTTAATACTTATCCTTATGTTAGGCTTTAGTTACTAGTGTATTTTCTTAGTTATTCCATGATGTAATCAAACAGTATATCTACTTGTTTCTTATCTTGTAATCCGATGTTCTTTAGTTTTTAGGCTCTATGTATTGAGAACCTATGGGTTTATTTCTGACAGAGGTAACGTATTACGTCTTCCTCATTTTTTTTGTATTTCTTTGATTTTTTAATTAATAAACAAGTACGTATCCATCAAACCCCCACCATAATAAATGATATTTCTTTTTTGAAAATCTTTGAGAAAATGGGTTGATGGACTGTTGAAATTCGAGGGAAAGATGAATGTTTGAAATGATTTATGAGGTGGGCTCTATATATATATTGTCGTTATGAACTGTTGTGAATTCCGCCCGGCCAATACGACGTCGTATATCAGTCGATGTTATTGACATTGGACCGAGGCATAAGAGACGTTGGCTAACCTCAATGTGGGCCTCACCATTTCAGCCCACTAGCTTAAAGATTGGGCTCGTGTTTATCCAGAAAGAAATTAATTAACCCTTGTGAATTCGGCCTCGGTATGTGCAACATCGCAGATTAATCAATTACGGTGATATGTTACCCACGTATGAGCAACATCGGCTTACCTGAAAGTGAGCCTCACCATTTCAGCCCATTAGCTTAGCAATTGGGCCCTCTTTTGACCAAAATGAACATAATTGACCTTCATAATGGTTAATAGTATGTCAGGAGCTAATAATTTCAATTTATAAATAACCATGAACTTTATTAACGTCCAGTTTGCACGAAATTGATTTTAGCACAACCGGTGAACTTTACAGTTTTAACACTTACGTCACTCCGAAAAGTGGGAGAGGACATAATGCAAAATTGGAGTTACACAATTATCTAAATGACATTG